>PDGT01000017.1:4607546-4637791 GCA_003671415.1 Megathymus violae | reverse complement strand
TGGGTTGCCCACAATACACATCTTCAAGTTGGGCACCGAAAACCTGAAGATGGTTCCTCCCCGGAATCTCTCGCTACGAGAGAGCTGGGGAGGGTTTCTACAACACTCCCCGGGTCAACCGATACGACTGAGCTGAGGAGTGAGGGCCATACTGGCGTCACTGCGCCCTCGGAGTCCCCTGATGCAGGAGAGCGGAGGACGCAATGAGGTCTCACGGAAGTCTCTTGGCTTCACCGTGCACTGGCTTGTGCACGGCTACTGAGCCCCGCCACCACGACAAGGTGGACTCCCCCGGCGGGGAGATGGAGAGATACGTACAAGACCAATGTATATAAATCGACGACCCCGTAGCCTACTTGGTGATCACCCAGCCTGCCTAGCGATGTGTCCCCGGTTATATTCCCGGCTGAGATTTATGTGATTGATAAATGGACGTTCTCGGATCATGGATATTTGTTATGGTGTACGTACATATGTCCATGCCTCCCGCAACACAGGGACACTAGCGTTGGAGTGTGAATGTGTGAATGTTTATTTTTTATTATAATTAATTATTAATACAAAGGTCGCGTCTCAAAACCTAATAATTATTAATAGCATCCACATTTAATTTAATTATAACTTAAGTTACTAATTGCTTAACAAAACTTCCATACTAATTTTTATTTCCTATTCTGCGGGAGAAAATCTATTTCCAAGGTTGAAAAGTTTCCTAGATATTGACCCTTAATGTAAGTGGCAAATATGCCAAATGCCATTTAAACCCGTCTTCTAGTTTCTATCTAATCCTTTAATCTCTTAGAAAACTTTATCTATATTTTAATTTCCAGAAAACAATTTATACGCAGATTCAGCCGCGTGCTTAATTTATTAATATTATAAATTACATCAGGCTAAAATGAACTGAAGCAAGTAGAGATTAAAATTACATTTTATTTTAGTAATTTAGTATTAGTTAAACGAATCCCATTCATCAATTCCCATTCACCCCAAACATACTTTATCCAAGTTCTAAATGGGACGGTCACTTCCCACACATGATTACCTACTTAGCATAGCTGGAGATATATCCTTGTTATACAGACAATTGCTAAAAATACGAGTATATATAAATAAACAGGCAATCATAGATTATTTTAACACACACACAGATGATTTTTGAAAGCGAATACATGCTCGTATTATTGATAAATAACGTCTTACATCGTAGCTCGATCGGGTTCGCAAGTGCGCTCACGTTGAAGATGGCTCTTGAGGAAGGACCTCGGGTAAGTTTCAAAATAATCGGGTTCACACGATTGGACTTTGTCGTCAGCCTTTAGAATGGAATAGAATAGCTATTACCCACCATAACAATTACAAGAAATAAATAAAAAAAATCTGTTCATAATGTGGAAACAACAGGCGGTCTTATCGCTAAACAGCGACCTCTTCCACACAACCTTTGGGTACAGGAAACAGCGAAAAGCTAAACTCACTTGAGTGTAAACTCACGCAGTAATGTGCATCACTAGATCACAGCAGAAGGAATAAGACAAAAAAAATCAAAGACTAAGGTAGTACAATTTAACTTGTTTTTAATGGAATGTCGAAATTGCAATCGTCAGTTAGGTAGGGGTAAATTATTCCAAAAGCGGACAACTGAAATGAGACAATGAAAGATTTTTGATAGAAGAAGATGGAATGTAAGGGAGTACGGAGCCGAAGATTATAAGTTGAACGAAGGATATCGTCGTGGGATGAACAAAGATACTGAAACCGTAGCCCATATATGGCAGGAAGACATATATGACTAGAAGGTTAAAACAGCACATATATAAAACTGACAGAACGTGAGCATTTCGGCAAAGCCAGATAGGAAGTCACTTGAGTGAACATCGAAATTCACAATCATTGTCCTATTTTTTAAACTAAATATAAACCTTATGCAGATGTTATGGACGTTTATCTATTAGACAAAAATTCCAACAAGAATGATTCTTTAAAACACACTCCAAGTATTTTATTTTAATTTTCTTTACCATAACTGAATGCTTGATTACAATCTCACTTGACTAGGATACGATATAGCTTTGGACAGTAAAGCGGATGATGGTAAACTAGTTACTGAAACGACTACAATAATTAACTTTAATATACAGATACGACCTATTTACACTTTTACAATAGTACAGTTAAGGACACATATTAGTAACGATCGCAACTCCAGCGTAGGAGTTCAGTAGGCCACAATTCCGGTATAGCGGTTTGACGCCGAGCAACCGTTAAGCGACTTATCGCTACTTGCGTATCAATAATTGATCAAAGTTCGCATTCAGTTGGCGCGTTTGTTAGTTAACGGGCGTTTACTTAATTGTTTGAGGAAGCCTCAGTCTACTTATCGACATGTAAGCGTGGTTGGTAATGTTCGAAAGTTTAGCTAAGTGGGTGGTGTGATGTTTAAGTAGTAGTAATAACTATATATAAAGTTAATATGAGATGATCGTGTAGATGTTTCAATATGTTTAAGTATTTTTTATTAATTAGAAGTAAAAGGGGTTCCTTCTATCTTTGAGTCACACATAATTTAAGATGCTCTGGGAGCAACTTGCTGAAGTAGATAAATTCTAATATAAAATCATTTAATCGCTTGGTTGTTTTCTTAAATATTCTTATACATGTCATTTTTTTCTTCTGTTACTCTTTTACGTTTATATATTCATTTAATACCATACTGTTCTTTACTTATAAGCTGTCCTTTTACGTTATTTGAAACTTTCAAAAATAATAATACGTTATTAAAATAGCTGTATATAATCACAACTTATTTCATTGCGTAGTGTAGTGTAGTGTCAGCATAGCTGTCTGACGCCTCAACTAGGAACTACCCTGTATTTCAGGTATTAGCCATTCAACACACGACGTAGAGTAAATATGTATCTAATGAACAGTAATCTATTCAGTAATTAAACTTAGCACGATGAAGTTACTTAAAAGCCCTATTTTTATATGATGTTTGTGTGTGTGCTTGTAAATGTGAATGTTTTTGTGTGTGTGAAAAGGTGAAAGTGCGAGAAAATTTTCTATTTCACGATATACGTTTACACGTTTACACACTCACACCCCCGCACTAGGATTCCGTGTGTTGCGGGTGGCATGGACATACACAATTATCACATCACAAACACCCATGACCCGAGAACAAACATTTATCTGTCACATAAATATCTGCCCCGACCAGGAATCGAACCCGGGACCCCACGCTCGGCAGGCATGGTCACTACCAACTAGGCTACGGGTTCGTCAAATATGTTTTAGAGTTTAGCCAGACGAAGTGAGTTTCATCTGGAATTAACCGATAATTTGGAAGATTATGTTACAGTATAGTCCTCTGTGCCAGGCAACTGGGCATTTAATGTATTTAACATAATAAACAGCTCAGTTCGTGAAGATTTGCATGCAATAGAAAAGTTTTTGGTAACTTTGTTATAAAGGTTTAATTGTTTGTTGATCTCTCACAATGAGAGAGGTTAAGGCGATAGTCTCCCTTGCTGGTCAAGTGCAGGTTGGCAGACTTCGTATGCCTTTGAGAATATTATAGAAAATTCTTACGTTATATGCGGCTTTCATCACGATGTCCATAATGATTGAAGTATTAATGTTTAAATCTGCGAAATTCGATAGTCATCTTCTATAGCTTTCATTACTGCTTTGAATTATATTTTTTTCGGTTTCTTAAAAGCACACGCATCCTTAGAGTAATCTCTTTTAGTCTCTTGATGATATCCAACGAATTGGTGTACTTTTCTTTGATCACGATTGCACAGCAGTGTGACTTAACGTAGCGTTATTCTGCGCCATTTCTTATTGACTTTCATAATTGGCAGAAAACATATCGACTCCTTTATGGAATTCCGTATAATAATTCCCTATAGGATGAACCTAGTTAATGGAATCGAGTCAGGCTCGACTAGTATTACGCGTCAAATTACAGCATAGTAACGTCGGACGAGCGAGCTAGGCGCCTCAGAGCCTCGAGAGAATTTGCCAGCTCTATTGACATTATGTAGAGATCCTTCCCGCTTTTGTTCAACGGAGCGAATGTTTAAACAAACTCTTTACATTCTTTAACTATAAATGGTTATTATAAATGAGTAAGTCGCTATTCAGTGATATCGCAGTGATTTCAAAGTCCTTGTACAGGGATCTGGGTTCTTGTAATGGGGAATTTTACAGATGTATTGCCGACTGGATGCATTTCGATAGGGTTATCTCAAGTGTTGTATGAGTATATACAATATTATAAGATGTCCACTGCTGGGGGCTTTTACAAAAAAATTAAATAATTTAGATGGTCATCTCTAGATGTTTTATATTTTGATCAAGTAATTGTATTACAAGAAATATTACGTATATAATATTTTTTCTATCATGTTCAACCGTAACAAAATAACGCAATATCTACAAGTTAGTCGGCGTTTTTTCTGACATCAAATGCTATGGATCAAGATTGTGGCAATTGATTGAACTTCTTAATTATTATTTGTTCTAGTAAGAGAAAGAAAACAAATATTTATCTGTCACATAATTGTTACCGATTTGGGATAATTTTAAAATTATAATAAAGCGGAAGTATATTCTAGGAACTCAATTGATTCTTTTTGTTGCGAACTAGATATTCTTAATTCCAGTTTGAACTTCACTCGACTGTACTGGTGACGGGATACCCTAAAATGGGCATTCGTTTGCTAGATATCGTGTGAGTAAGTCGTGCTGACAAATAAACTGCAACGCATGTAGGACCAGTATTGTTGTTTGTAATCCAAATCGGTACCATAGTACTATATTTATACTATATATAAATGTCTAAAAATAAGGAAAACTTTACTTTAATAAGTTCATGCTTATGGAATTTGCAGCTATTGAAACATAACGCGACATGCTTCAAATGGGAAACGTAAGCAACCCCGCGCTGAGTGTGAAACAACGTCAACCAAGATTACATCTGTAAATCCGTCCTTAGTTAATTACTCGGTTATTACTGAAAATCGTGTTCGACAATAAACCATTAACTAATATTAATTTACAAACATCTATTATATACTACTAGTCACGCGATTATATGGCGTCAACAATCAAAAGTATTTTACATTCTAGTTAAATATTTTTCTACATAATTTTACATCCTTATATAATAAATTCTTTTGTATGTGTGTATGTCCCTGAACTCATAATCAGTAGGACCGATTTTGATGATTTTTTTGTGTTTAATTAAGTGGCTCCCTGGATGATTGAAATTCACGAGATTGGGTTGTTTTATTTTACAAAATATTAATACGGCTTTAAATTGACGACTTCATAGCCTAGTTGGTAATAATCCTGCCTGCTGAACGAGGGTACCGCGTTTGATTCCCGGCTGGGGCAGATATTTATATGCTGGAGCAGATATAAATGTTTGCTCTCGGTTCATGGGTGTTTGTAATGTCATATTTTTATTTTCATGCCACCTGCAAAACAGGGAATCCCAGTACGGGGTATGAGTGTGTAGACGTTTATTTATTTAATACTTTGTTTCACACATCTGAATATCGCGTGTAAAGTTAGACTGGATGTGTGCGTGGTGACAAAAATCTGAAAACATATTAAATAGCGTTAGATATTCAAGTCCTGGAGCCGATTTTCATTATTATTAAGACTGAACTCTTGATTAAGAAGTTATAATTTTTATAACCGGGAATGGACTCGTTCGTTTTGTATTACGGAATATTGTAATACGTAATGAATTCAAATTAAAACTCATTCAATAATTCAGAAACTTTGTTAATCCACTTGTGCACGTCATTTTTTGTTTCTACTACGTATAGTTTATACGCATGAAATTCGGTGATTTTATTTCAATTTATTTTTATTATTATTAATTATAGCGGCAGTAAAGTACCTAATTACATAATTGTTACTACACGACAACTACTATGAATTGTTGTTGAATGATATTGATTTTATCAAATTTACATAAAATTCTAATATTCCTCACTGACGGATACTACACAGTTTGAATTAGCAGATCTAGAAATATAACATTCTGCATAGAAGTTTTTATACATCATTTAAAAAAGGGTTAATTCACATGTAATCAGTAGCTATATACTATATAAGAATATCCAAGATTGATACTTTGATATACAAATGCAGAAAACAGAGAACAAATCTTGATGAATGTGATCTGCGTTAGGGAAAGGTACGTATGTACGTAATTTTAATTGATTTTAACTATGTTATATGAGATAATTATTTACGTTAAGCAATATTAAAAATAATGCTATTTACTTATTGATTTCGGTCCGCATAACATTTATAATTCCGAAGAATACTTACCTATTTCAAATTGACTAATTTGCTGTTACACTTGAAGAACATTCGTATTCGCTTCGCTTATTGTACTCCTAACTTCAGATATTACGGCGAAAATATCGTTCTTTCCATGATAAACACTTTACAGAACTTCATGAACAAGTTTATTTGACTCAAACGATTGCAAGTTAAAATATGTTCCAACAGTAACATTCTAAGTCTAATTAATATATTTAAGCAAGAATTAGTAATTATTAGGAAATTAATACCCTTGTATGTCAAAAGCCGTGAATGAGCAAATAAGTCAACTTATGATGAGTGGTCACTGCCGCCCATTGACAACCGTAACATCATCAACAAGAGTACCATCGACGCGTAAAAAGAAGAAAGAAGCTGAGAAAGAAAAGGTAGTTGTATAAGAAGCTCTTTGTCAAGCCTATCCAAACAGTAAAAACAACAATAAAACATTTCCCGATTGATTCTAGAAGAAGGATGTTAGTTTTCCTGGTTTAAAGCTATCATCATATATGTGTCGTTGGTATTAAATTAGACGCTACATAGCCTATCGACCTGCAATAGACAAACCAACCTGGATCTGTTGCTGTGGCTTCAAGTCTCAACAATGCATGGAGCCCCTTAAACTGTAACTAATATGTAATCAAATTATTATTTATTTTGACGGTATAAATAAACCTTTCTTTCTTTCTCCTTTCATAATATTGAAAGAGGTAATCGGATTTTAGAAGGTCGTTCTATATATTACTGAAAGAGTCGAATTTACAATGCATCGTTGGTAGCGGAAACGGTTCATTAGGAGGCGGAAGCGTCTCCAGGTGTTGAACCAGTAACATTTCACGTTATATTGAAATTTGAATACAATTTTACATCTTAATGTACTATTACTAACTATTCCTGTATTATATTTTGTATGCGATTCTGTGTGTTATTGTAAATGGGAATTACAATTATTAGGTCAGTAAAGGTGTCGGGTCGAAAAGATCAGAGAGGAGTGAAGTCTTGTTTGATAGTGCAGGAATACGTAACCGGTTAAATCGGACTATTTCCTTGGGCCCCAGTAGCATGTGGATTAGTGCAATCTGCTCCGATGACACTGAAGCAAATGGATCTAGTTTTTCTGTGACTACTACGCTGTGTGACGGGACCAAGCAAGATGTATAAATATTAAAAATACTAAATAGGAAGTGGAGTATAAACATTTTTTTGATGCGTCTAAAGTAGACAATCATCAAGGTAAGGATACAATTAGATGCTTTGTAAGAATACAATAAGATCCTTTAAGTGGATATAACCATACAACCTGCTAGGGCGATTTTAGAAAATATTGAAAATTCATTCTAAAGCAGTATTATCGATCACCATTAATCATATTTAAAAATACACGGAACAATAAACGAGTATTCATGAAGCAACCAACAAACAGTAATATTCAAAAGTAAATATTTATATAAATAATATAAAATTCAATTTGTTCGTTTCCATCGGTAAATATTGTCAGAAATTTGCAATCGAAATGTCTATCTAGTTGTTCAGTTATTTTGAATTTTGATTAATTTCAATCAGAATAATTTGTTTCAATACGCAATATTGCTCTGAACTAATTGTCAATGAAAACGATAAATAATGCTTAATGACTTGTGTGCCAGATCAGTTGAATGAGATTTATGTATTTCGTGAGTTTTGGTTCCGGTAACTTATAATTCTCATTATGGGATACCCGTTGTTTCTAATATTCTATTCTAAATTTGTAAAAAAAAAAATTGTCTTCTTAATAACCCTGCTTCCAAACATGGGGTTTCAGGTTCGATATCCTATCGGGACAGGCATTGTCTGTCTTGAGATAGGGTATCCTAGTATAGACTTTGTGAGCATTTACTTACCGTCGTGTTATAAATAAATAATGTTGTATTTAGATTAAGTGTTTTATGCCATGGACCACAAGAGTAGCAATACATTTGTGACAGACCGAGGGTAACTGCAAATATGCACAATATCAAAATAACATATGTACAATTAACTATGCAATTCTCTGCTTCCGTAGTAGAAAAAAATAACAGTGTATATACTAGAGTAATTAATTTAAATTTAGTAAAACTTGTTAATTTTTGCAGCACCGAGGGTCCGAAAGCCAGGCGAAGGTGTTTGCTGCAGATAATTTAGTTGCACACCTCGGGCAACTAACAAAATAACATGCGCATAATTTATGTTGTTTTTGAATCTGCATGGAGCGAGATTAAGGCTGCGTTGCCACGTGAGATATACGAGGACACTTGTTCTGTGTGTTTATAGCGATGTATCTTTATAACGATGCGTGTTCTAAGGAACTATCCGACTTGGTGCCTATTTTAATATTCTGTCAACACTGGCTGACCAATCAAGTTCCGTTCACATCTGTTGGTCTTGTAGGAAATTATTTACAGTCTAGTTTTCACGTTAGTACATTTCGCTCTTTTACACTTTCACTGAGTACATGAAAATTGTGGATTAAACTTTTTTTGAAAGTACTCATTGAGCTCTATGACGTGGATACATTAAAAAATGGTGCAAAAACGCTCATATCCACTTTTACATTGTCAATCTTCTAGTGTTTTCCGTGTTTATAAGCGACGGTGGTCTATCAAATTCCCCATTTGCATTATCGTTTCGCTTCTAGTTAATTTAAGGCAAATATAAAAATACCCTTTGGGTATCTGGAACATCAGGGGTTTCACTAATACCGAGACTTTAAAAATATGTCACGGTTGACTTTAAAAGGGCTATGGTACCGCAAGCCAGGCTGATTGTGATTAAACTAGTAAAAAACTCAATGATGTATAACGGGAGTGGTTTAACGACACTGCTTTCATGTTTTGTTCAGTAATGTGCCCTACGAGTAGCAGACGTCAGCTTGGCTTACTAGACGAGTGAATTGCCGTACGCTGCATTCGCGCATCGCTCAACTACCTCGCATATCTATGGTCGAAACACGGCCTTAAATACTATTATGTTCAGCGCTGTGCAAGGTCACGTGCGCTGCTCTCATTAATTTCCATAGAATTTGCAGCGGGCGTCTCGTGTGCTCTCGTTGTTTTCAATGGCTGTGACACTGAACTTGTGTTCAAAGCTTTCAATTTATTATACCGGGAAAACTTTCCGAATCTGTTTTTATCACGCTCGTTTTTTTCGCGATTAATAGTTTAGATTTCAACATTACTTACATTAAGCTACTCGTATTGAAGTAGTATGCTCAATGAACTTAGTAATTAACAAAATCAGTATAAATCAAGGCGTTCCTCAACACAAAAGTTTAAAAGTTATAGTATGCATACATAAAAAAATCCTGTCTTGGTTCCACCTGTAAACGTTTCTGCGCTTTGCGCCACCTACTTACTTATTCATGGTTACAAGATTCTTTAGGTTTCTACCAAGCTATCAACCATCCATTGAACAAAAGTAAAAATGCGTTATCAAGGTTGCAGCGATGAAGATATATATTTATCAGTACCTCTTTTGCACACTACTACATTTGTATGTGAGTATACGATTTATATTAAGTACGAGTATAATCACCATATATCCGGATTCCAAAATTGCCCATGCATATCGAAACAGTGATTGAATGTGCGCCGTCAGTGGCTTCCAGCTGAAATGACAAAAAGGCGTCAGGTTGAATAGTGGCCATACGGAATTAAAACTGGAAATGTTATTAACTGAAGCAATAAACCCACCATCAATACGATAAATTAGCTCCTTTATTAAAGAAATATTAAATAATACACTTATTAGACAAGTTGGGTGTATTTAGCGAAAAGATGTTGGAACTTACATACAGTCATCCCCAGTATACGTCATTAACACGTTGTTTATCAAGAAATCAGCAAACTTGCTTGTTAACAGGCTCTCGATCGTTGCAACTGAAATACATTAAATTCATTGACGATTATTCGAAGGGAATTGCTGGCCAGGCCGTGTAAAGAGCCCAGCGACCCTTAAAAGTAGGGACATAATACGGTTGCTTCCTTCGTGGGACAGCATAATGCACCACAAATAAAGGTAGTAATACATACAGAAATATAAGTGCACAATATTGAGTGCAAGATATTAAGTACTACGAGTATCTCATTTCCATATATCTATATAATCGTGTCCGTCTGATCTAATGTGTTCACTGTAGCGTTTATCTATAAAATTTAATGAGAACTTAAAATCGCTGCCATTATTTCAAAAGCTCACGTTGAACTTAATGCCCTTTAAAGGGTAGTAAAATTTGAACTTCAAAATTAACATTTGAATATTCAGACTTAGTTATGTTTGGAGGATAACATAGTTAAATCCCTCTAGACGGGGGTCGAGGTGACTCTGGTCTTTGGGGGCTCTGCATGCAGTCGAGCAGTCTGTGAATCATTTCCATTAGTGTATGTAATTAATTTCAATGTATGTGAATTGTGTTATAAAATATTGCTCATTTAATGTGAAATTCATTAAACTGACGAGTAGACGCAGCCATTGGGAAGTCGCGTGTCTGTTTCTTGAGACATGAACGAAGGGAATGGATGAGGACGCGACCTAAAACTGCAATTATTATGGTAATGAATAAAAACTCAACTCAACATTTTATGTCCGCCTCAAATGGCCATCTCGACTCTATTGTGTGACTAACATACAGAATGGACAATGGCGCTCAAAACTCACACCATCGCACTGCTTTTCGCATTGATGTGCATTGATACACACTTTTAAAACATTAAAAATAAACAAGATCTGTAAATAAGATCTGTTGAACATAGATCGGACACGTAAATGTAAGTATCAGGCGTCATTTTTTCGGAAATTCATTGTCATTAAATTAGTATTAATCTACTTTGCAACGCGAAACACGTGTTGGTACAAAAAAATATTAGGTATAAGTGAGTTCTTTGTGGGAGAGGAGAGGTGTCCAGAAATTTCTACCGTTATACATTGTGTTCGCGGATTGTTGCAAAGTAAATTATGAATTTAAAATCAGCGATCGGTGTTATTAAATAATTTTGCAATAATGCGTTGGCCATTTTCAAATGTAAGTGTAAATCGAATTGATAAATTTAGGACGTGGATAAGAGCATGGTGCACCTGCAGTGCTGGAAAAATGCTGGAAATTTCCCTAGACACAAAACTTTGTAGCGTAGGGAAGCGGTATAGCCGATATAAATATAACTTTTAAATTTTAATAACAATGCTGAGTTCTGCGGCTGACCCAATCTTGTTTACTAATAAATCATCATGACATAATCATGACCTTTATTGAGTGAAAATAACCGGTCACCGGTCAATATTCCGACTTTTTTGTTATCAAAATATTTGTTCCACGATCTTGTAAATGGGAATGTAAATATGTATTTATTTTCAATGTATGGGCAACATGGGCAAGATTCACAGTTTATTTCATTATTTTTTAATTTTTCTTTTCATGATTATTGTCATTATTAATTTTACCTTTTTATATTCGTATAATTCTGCCACTATGCATGCTGCCATACGCAAACGGTTGTAGAGCGGCTACTATGGAGGGTAACTCTGATAACTGATGGAAACTGGTTTGCGTCTTCATTCATCATGCGCACTGCTAAGGACTGGAATAACTTGCCCGCGTCGGTGTTCCCGACTGTTTACGATGTGGGAGTCTTCAAGAGGAGAGTGAATAGGATATTTATAAGTTAGTGCGTTTACCATCTTAGACTTCATCACCGTTTGCCATCAGGTGGGATTGTTGTCAAGCATTAACTTATTTTATTTATAGTGGGTGCTTAGATAGACTTGGTGACAGTGTAACTGTATATTATTATTTCTTTGCTTTGAATTTATTAAATATGTTATTGTTTTTTTATTAATTAAAATTAGCTATCAATATATACAATCTAATTTGTGTAACTTCTTCAAGACCATATTTGCTCCCGAATAAATGTTTCTTTCATTCTCATAAAAATAGCAAGTGCTTTAATAAATGTTAAGTATTGAAGACAAGTCAATCTTAAGATCAATTATTTTTGGTCGATAGTTTAAATGAAAAAGGGAAAGTAACCTTTTATTTATATACTATTACGATAAAATAACTACTTTACTTTCTACTTTATTTAATTACCTAGTCTACTTTGTTATTAATTTCTCAATTTCAATTGCATCGTTTTATTAAACGTGGTATAACGCGAAGTTATAACCACGCCTACCGACGTAGTGCGGGGAACAGTCATACCATTAACTTCTGCACACCTTGGTTGTTTGGTTTGAGCGGCTATAGCGAGCGTTTTTAATTGATTATAAAGTGTTTGCTTTGTAAACAATCGTTTGGCGGACAAATGTCGCGTTATATAAGTAACTGTTTGTAAAGAGAATAGTAGTTGCGTGATGTATATATGGCTCAAATTCGTTCAAGTACATTCTAGTAGGCTGCCAATTCAAAGTAAAATATGAACCAAGTAAAAAGGCTTTGAGCTTAAGCCAACTTAATAGGTTTTTTCGACATATCCCTAAAAACGTTAAGGTTAGTTTTGTCATACGGTTGTTCAAATACAAAAGCCGTGGTTCTGTAACCAACTTATTTGCAACCAAAAATAGAAGATCATGGTTGTAAGGCCGAAATTTTTGACACCTTGAATTTCCCGTTCATAGTTGTGTATTAGGTCATAACTAACCTACTGGCTTGAGCACCTCTTTGAAACTGTAGTGACAATTAGAAGCTGATGTTCTCAAGTGATATTTGTATTAATAAGATTTTTGAGTTTGAATGAGCTGGGAATTTTAAACTCTTGGTCTCAAAGAATTGTCATAACAGTAATTTCTCTGTGACTATAATTTCTACAGCTAGTAAATTTAATATGAAAATATACGTTTATGAAAAGTGATCACACCATTTATGTGAAGTGTAGTTTTATAACTGAATAACATTTTTCATTTTACATTTTTAATGTAACGGGTACTCACGATTTTTGTGTTTTTGCCGATACATCGACCCAATTACACGAATCACTGCCACGGCGAGACTGGAGAAAACACAAAAATCGTGAGCACAGTGAGTGTTACAGTTAAAATGTCCATAATGTTCGTGACAATATAAGTTTATAAATCATATTTTTCATGTTAGGTATTACAAATAATTTCGTGATATTAATGATACGCCAACAGTCACATGCACAATCACACACACACACACGCTCGCACACACACACACACACACGCTCGCACACACACACACACACACACACACAGGAAATGAATATTTTTTTATTACTATACAAACCAATATCGTATGCTGTAGACTTCAATTATTGTATTTCCCAATTAATAATACAGACTAAAAGCTTACTTTTTTAAAGTTTTCATTAGCGAGACGGCGCGGAATTCGTATTACAGAAATAGAATAGGTGCCGTGTTTTCACAAACCGCGAGATACAATCGCGAAATACTTTAAGGAAGATAAATCGTCCGCAATTTTGTTAAAAACTAATAACTTCCTTGGAGCTATCTCGTCCCTAGGTAGCAGTTAAATGCGCAAAATTGGGCCATCCCTTCACCAGAGCCCAATTTTATAGCGCCTTATATCTTCTAAGCTTCATACTTCTGTGCGTTGGATAACATTGATTCCGTGGTTTTTAAAAATATGCTTATTGAATATTAATAATAAATGTAACAAAACAGATTCGTTGAGATCTTATCTGTTGATACGTTGAGACATGAAAGTGGTTTTAAAAATGAGAGGGATGTGGCATAGTCTGCATTTACTTATCACATCATACTCATTGTGTACGATTCCAATTTATATTTTAATTGTATAGCGATTATATATGAGTCGTAAGCTGAATCGAAGAAATAAATGAAACGTCATCTACGAAACTAAGACTGCCTGAAATTAAAGAACTTGAGAAGTACTGGGTTGAATACGGGGATGCCTATTACTAAAGACAAATGTTCCAAAGTCTACATATATGGTATGTTTCCATGATCTAAAAACAGCATAAAAATTTAAAAATAGTGACGTTAGTGACATGTGAATGCTTGTTAAAGATGTTAATAGTTTCAATTTGGCTACAACCGCTTTTCTTACTTACTTCTTTTGCTGGTTATGTAAAAAGTTGATCGTATCATAGATAGATAACTGATTTGTTACTTGTTTTTTATAATTTCGTTGCTTATAATCATTATTATGTACTATTATGCTTAGGATTGCAATTAAAAATTTGTTGGTGATTCGAGCTCGGAAAAAAAAAAACTCACTTTGTTCTAACTCAACAATCTAACTATTAAAAACTTACGTATCAAAAACATAATATTGTAACAACCAAAAAAATTATTAAGAACATATGTATGAACATTACTAAAACCCCGCGAATCGGAGAAACGATTCACATTCAAAACGTAATTCGAAACGTGCGCGGTATCGCTGATAATTTCCTGCGGTAGAAAACGGTAAATTCAAATGAGCTGTGTAGTGAGCGATACGCATTAGAAACCGCAGACCACAACCGCGGACACAACGAGAGAGAATGAACACGAGTCTGCAGTGCAAAACTACTCGTATAAAGTAGTGTCTGCGATACAAATCTAGCCCAGGGTTGGCGAGCCGTTTTACGTTTACTAGTATTTGGCTATTCGAATCGACCAGTTTTGTTTCCATAATTTTTAATTGATAACCCTGGAACATGTCGAAAGCTACCGAAAAAAAAATATAAGAAATGTTGACTAACTCAATAGGAAAATGGTCCTGAACTATAGTACGAAGAAAATTGTAAGGTCTTGGATATTGACATTACTTTATTATTAACAATACAAAAGAGCAAAGAGCACGGGAAAGTTATCTAAGAAAAGCGTGTTTGTAATTGCTTGGATTTTCGGCTCAAGAAGTTTCATGTTATCGGAATAATAAGACAGTGATAACACGTCAAAATTAGTTATTATTATTGGTATGTGTGTAATATGTGTTTTGACTAGGTGGCACTCGATACCACTAACCTATGGGATTTTTTCATAATTGTTCAAGAAGACAAACAAAAAACGTTGTAAATTAATTTTTTTTTTAAATAAAAACTGTCAATCTTTGTTTTCAGATACAAAAAAGCACCGGTTACTAATACCAGATGGTTGAGTTTACTTGTATTATTTAAATAAAAGTTTTTTTACAATACATTCACATCTCCGCCTAAGAAATCTGTGTGTTGAGTGAAGAATGGACACACACAAAGAGCCGTTGTGTGCTACTAGAATCCGAGAACATACAGATGTCTGATATATCTGCTCCGGCTGGAAAACGAACACGGGAATCTTCGTACAGAAAACGAAGCCCACTACTTATGGAGGTAACTTGTTTTCTAAACAAATCAATCGATACTAATCCATTATTAGTTGTATAAATATCTGCTCCGTTCGGGAATGGAACCCTGGAATCTTTGTAAAAAATAGAAGGTCACTTCAGGTACATTGCTTTTGTAAAATCTAACTATTCGTAAATAAAAAATGGGGGAAATTTCATTACTGACTTCCTAAAAATAAGAAGAGTTTAAATAGGGACCAAATAGACTCAATGTTGGCATCACCAGAACCAACTTGCAGGTAATAGTTGGGCTACAATAGGATTAACGGTTGTCATCTTGAAACAACAGCGGAAAAGTTTTAAGTATTCTCCAGGAATGAAAATACTCGGGCATTATCGTAAGAGACGTTCTGAATGTACCGTTCGTAAATTAAACTGTTCGTGAAAATAAGCTTTTATTGATTCTAAAAATGAGGATTTTCATTTCTTATGTCACGATCAAATATAGTAATTTTTAGGTGGCTGTCAAAGAAAACTTAAAAAAAAATGCCTATATTGTTAAATATAAAGTTCAAACCATTGCACTTGAAAGAAAAAGAATGAGAAAAGTAATGTACATTGTGTGTACAATTATTACCTGATAACTGTCTATCTCGCACTATTTCTGAAATATAAAAACTGAGTAAAAGGAAGGTAGACTAATGTATTGATATAAAGTGTCACCTGTCAGCTGCCAAACTTTCTATAGTATCTCCCCGCCCGAGCAGTTTGGCCGGGATCATTATGTATAAACTAGGTCAAATTACTGGTGTAATGTATACTTATCATTAGCACCTATATTATACACGTGCTAGACAGAATTCTAATTCTGCGTTGTGTAATAATAATGTAATTTTTTTGTTTATTTCAAGATGAATAAAAAGCTTCAAGCGAAAGTTCCACTAACTCTCACAAACTACAAAAACTCTAGCTACGAGTTTGTTTCCTCTTTAATTTGCTTACTGTACATGTAGATCTGCGTATGTACCTACTGTTTGTTTTGCGACTACATATATAGGGAAGAGTCGAGCAGCGGGCAAGTGACTTTTCCCACTGCAATACTTGGATCGAGACCCATTAACGCTCTTTGTTTACCGCGACTTTACTCAGTTCGCTTGTTGATAGGGTTGTTAACAAATCGCAGAAAGGAAATATTACTGAGTTTGTTAGCCTGTATATATATTAAAGATACATTTTGCAAACTCCTACTCGGGGATCTCAAAGGTTTTACAGAGCGTTTATCTGATTAATATCTCTTGGTATGATTCACATATTCCTATACATTGATTTAAGCTGTTAATCAAAGCATTAATAATTAATAATTATGTATGCCTCACTGTTATAAAGAAAACATTTTGAGGATGTACCTGAGAGTTCGTCATAACGTTGAAGTAGTTAACATATGTACGTGTAAAGTCTATCAAACCATAGAGGGCTACTAAGTTTTAAGTCCACTAGTAGTAGGATAACATCGATTGCAATGATGAATGACTTATTCAGTTCTCTATATTAAGCTATGTTATAAAAACTCATAAAAATATTACAATAGACTTTAGATAGAAACAAATATAAAATATTCAAATCAGTTAATTCTTTTAACAAACTAGTTTTTTGTATTTAAAGAAGAGTAATAAATTAACTTGAAAACTTTAAATATGTTACAAAATACTGACAATTTTGGAAACGTTTTGAAAGAAAAATATTATTTTTATAGTCTTGATATGCCTTACATGCTACAAATTACTGTAATTATTTTCAGTTTTTGTGTTAAATTACAGAAAAGGCCATATATTAAACGGATAAAATGTGTGAAATGTGGCATGAATATGTACAATCAAGACGGGTAAACAAACATTTAAGAAAAATGTAAAAGGTCGCCATAGTCTGTTTAATTTCAAAATGGCGTTCCCAGTTATAAGAGCCGCTGAAGCCGGCATGGAGATATTGTGCGATTTCGACACTTCCCCCCAACCTTACCCCTGTACTTCGCAATGACGTAATCTTTAAAAGAGATAACTAATCTCCCTAATTGATCTTTTCCTTGATGAGATGAACAAATGGGGACAGACTGCTGAGCAGTATTAAAGGCGTTTTGTTTCCCAATTAGGGATCTGGAGCTTATTAATTTGTTTAATTTTTGGTAGATGTCTTAAGAGATAGAACTTATGCTGGTCGGATGAGTTTGTCGACAAAATTTTCTGCGTATTTATGTGTCATCTGTCATTGTAATTTGTTTACAAATTTCAGCTTGTGTCAGAGGATTATTAAAGACTACCAAAGTGCCCTCGCTTCGCTTCAAAAAAATTACGGCTTACGCTTAGAAATGGCACCTGCGTTGCTTTTGGGTCTGAGTTTTTCTCTTTTTGTGCTATAGAAATATATTAATTTATAAATTTCTTATATATGGAAGGATTGGAATACAAAGAACTTTAAATATTAAGAGACGCTTACTGCAATACATTAGTGAAAACCATAACGAAATCAGTTAAGTTGAGATTAGTGCGTACAAACGCACGGACAAACAGGCCAAAATCCTAACAATTATTGTATTTGATTCTATTGCGTTAATAAAAACCCCCAATTACACTTTTTTTCATATATCCTTCATGTAAAGAAAGCGATCAGTTACTATTTTATTATATGTATTTTAGATATCTTTAAACGAGGTATAGTGTAAGAAATTGTTTATTTTTTATACCTTTGTCTTCCTCTATATATAGGTATGTAAATTCAAGTTAATAATCATAACGTATAAATGAGTTACCACAAGTTCGTTAAGTTGCTAGTCTCTAGCGAGCGAGTTAAAATATTCGTATGAAAGTTTTTACAGAATCCCTGTTGGCGCGATGATCCGAACTATGCTCGGTCACTAGGTCGTATCTATGTCATGAGTTTGTGAGCGATTGGAGCTGGGGATTCTGGTCGCTCATATTAATCTTTACGATCCTAGATGTTTTACAGGTTGAGGGGTCTTAAAGAGTTTTCGGGACGGGCACATTGGGCATTGTGCAGGAAAATCACCGGTGTGTTGACATGATACCCCGGAGAATTCCGTTTGCGCCGAAAATTGACGAGAGGCTTTTAATGGGTAAAATTGTAGATTCGCCCATTGCAAAATGGCCGTATCGATGTACAGAAAACAACGAGTATGCTAATATACACCAATTTCGCTATAATTAAATACTTTTACTAGGAGCTTGAAATTCATATTATTTATCATCATCACAATCTATTAGCAAGGCTTGTCTCTCAGGATATTATAATCCCAAAGAATTCCAGTTTACGAGCCAAGCGTATGTGTTGACAGGCTTTAGAATCTTTGCAAATATGAAGAACCCTAAGGTCTTCTTTCTAAGGTTATCTTGCTTGAGGATTTTATTTCCGCCTGAGCAATTTGTATTTAATCTTAATTTTGCTTGTGACTTTACCTCAAGCTATATTAGCTTGAATGACTTATAACCATTAAGTTATTACTCTAAAATATTACTGTCACCAGTGCCAGCTTACTAGCATCAAGATTCAGGATTTAAAACAAATGTTCGTTAAGCTAGTGCTACAGTGTATATTGAGTTGTCGTTGCAACTATAAGAACAGGGTTATTTATCCTATTTCGTGCAAGCATGATGTCCAAGCAGCGTAACTTCAAACATCGAAACTTGCAAACTCTGGACTGAAATGTAATCTCGAACTAAGTTACTTTTTGAACTCCGAATCGGAGCACAGCAGTCGATTAACTATTCCTCAAAGTCATTTTCAAAGGTGTATTAAAGCCTGATATAATTCCATATACATTTTGTGGCTGTAGGCAACCACGTAATAGCAATAGATGAAATGCATGTCTGATTGCATAATTAGAACAATTAAGCCTGTAAAACATGGCCTATGTAACGCCTTTGGTCTCGTCAGTACTCAAGAGTCTATCTCGAATGCTATATACCTAATATGTTATATCAGTACTTTCGGGTACACCGGTTTGATAATAGTGAAGAGTCTGATCGTCTAATTTTGTTACTGTATAGATGTTTTAATTCACAAGTTGTAATTAATTCAGAGCTTACAGAGAGCCGAGAGGGGAATCTTTTGGCAATCGAGCAGGTTAGGAGCTTCCTTCAGCACGGTGCTGCAGTGAAGAGTTGTGGTGAAATACGTCGTTACGATGTGGACAAAAAAAAATCAATGTCCGAGTTCTATTTCCACCTTATTTATTTCCATTCCACCTGCTCCATAAAATTCTCATTGATTTCTAAGCCTATCAACATCATTGTGCCAGACCGACCCCAGCTGCGGGACATCTCACGCTTGTGATGGTATTAATGATATATGATATAATCATGATGACTCGTATCACTTGTGAATATCATTTTGCAGTACGTTAAATCTTTATAAACGTCGCAGTGAAACAATGCTTTATTAAATGAAATAAGTTTTTGAAACTCTGACAATATAGTCTGGAATCTTAGCGTTATAGCAACTTCATACATGTTTTGTTTTAAAATGAATGTAGTTTATTGAAAAAAGATAGTATCTAAGCAAGGTCATAACAAAAGAGTATCTCGATTAGGATTTAAGTGTGAAAAATAATAATAACTTATTTTAGCAATAACATATTCGTCGTGTGCATACTGCAAAATATTGCAAGACATACTGCAACTTTTATAACATAACCACGGCTAATGTCTTAAATGAATTATACATTATTTTAATAGAAAAGGAAACATTTTAAAGCATATTTAACGATTTTTAAATATATCAAATAACCTATAGTAGGTTTGAACGATTGACTAAAGTTTTGGTAACGAACTACCATTCCGCTGGTTGTATAAACACCTACAACCAAGCAAAACTGTTTTTGACGCAGTAAAACCATTTACCCGGTTCAATTATTTAGTTTGCCTACGTTTTTACGCCCGGGACTCACATGCAGTTGCAGATCCAATGCAGTATTTCGACGCCTGCATAAATAGACTGCAGCACGTGACGTTTTACGTAAATTTTGCAAAGACCTAACGTAGACGACGGAGTAGTCTTGCGGTTAGCACCTAGACTTCTGAGAGTGCACTCGCTTTGTGGCGACTACTCTCCGTTGAGCCTTGGTGAGCAACATTCACTTTTCGAACTACTTCTGAAAAAATGCCAGTTGATATTTTAAATATTCCTGTAGAAGTCAATCAACGATGTTTAAATTGGCTATAGTTTAAGAATGCATGTTTTTTTTAGCAATATTAACTAAAAAAAATTTAATTGACGGTGTTCTAGGCGTTAGGTAGCGTAAAAATTTAATACTCATGGCACAGCGTCCTCCAACAGGAAGGACCGTTCGCTTTGCATCACTGTACCATTAGTTGAAAAAATTGATTTGGGCTCAAGGTTGGGTTTTGCTCTTCATATCCTAATTGTAAATATAAATATATGAACATTAAATTAAAAACCTTCTTTATAGATACCCCAGTAATTATTGCTATAAGTATAAGTACGCTCGCACAACACAACCTCGCACTGTGATTCCCTGTGTTGTGATCGGCATGGACATAGACAAATATAACATCACAAATACCCATGAAACAAAAAATTATCTGTCGCGTATGTCCAAGCTAGAAATGAAACCCAAGACGCCTCACTCGGCAGCTTAAATCTACGTATTGGGTTACAAGGTCGCCGCCATAGATTTTACTTTTTCTAGTTGCTACACGTCGTTTGTGTCGTTTTAAGGCCTAATAAATGTAGCCTGCTGTACGATTCCTCTGCAACGCCGTTGTAGGATTCGTTGTGCAAACCTTAAATACAACAGGCTAAATATTTTAGATGCAGTATAAAGAACTTTATTAGTTATTTTGTGCCGTTTACTTTTAACGCATAAGTGTCATACAATTTCCTTTTACGTTGGCAACGATATTCTACTTCGTGATAGTTTTTAAGTTATAAAATAACTTTTGCATTGATTTTTGCATCAATATATTTAGTCTTTTATGTATAATAGTTTTTTGACAATCCTCCTAAAATCTGAAAGCATATGTTGCTGTTGTGTGCTTGAAAAACTATATCAGAGATTTACATTATAATAACATTGCTGGGCCTTTTGCTAACAACCGATCCAGAGAGTTATGAGGTGCAAGTTTCGACCCCAGTGTGTACCTCTGATCACTGTGTGCTAAAATCTGTGTCGTTATACTCCCCTCCTGAATACGACTCTATTGGGATGAGACGAGAGAAGAGTGAATAGGCTATACTTATGGGGTGAGGCCTTCAGTAAAAACGGTGAGATTTGTACATGGTCTTGCACTCTAGCTTGTTAAGTAAGCATCTATTTTGTCTGGCCTTATCAACTGGGTAAAGGACATTCTGAGCAAATGCGTTATTGTTGGAGTGAATGGAGTTATCATCGATGGTTGTTCGTCGCAATCGATGGCTACCAACGCTGGAGTACCTCAGGGGGCCGTTCTATCTGATATTCCTGTTGTACATCAATGATCTGCTCAAGCCCTGTATCTATGGGTATGCAGATGACAGTACAGTAGAGCCTGCCGAGTGCTCGGGCCACTAGGAATGAAATACAATGTGATAGAGAGGCTATGGCGGAACGTATGAATCTCACAATTCGGGCAGTGTCTGAATGGCTCGATGCCAACATAGTGAAATTCAACTTTACAAAAACGCAGACGTGTCTGTTCTCCGCCAAGAGAAGCCCGTTCACATTGGCTCTTACTTTCCAAGATGTATCCTTGGAATGCATTGACCGTCTTCAATTATTGGGAGTTGAAGTTTCTTCGAACGTCAACTATGGTCGGTTCATCGAGTCCAAAGCTAAAGCGGCTGTAAGTAAACTCGGGGTCCTTGTGAAAGTGCAGGGATACTTTACACTGGAACAGCTTTTAACCCTGTACAAAGTTGAGGTCTGTCTATGTGTGGAGTACTTTTATCACATTTGGGCTAGTGCTGCCAAATCTCACCTATCAGCCTTGGACTTGTAGTTTTAAAATAATATTGGAGTTCTGTTAAAGCAGACCACATTTTATTGTAAATTTTTAGACGATTTTTCGATGACTTTGTCTCAAGACGATAATCGTATTAAAATGGTTGAAAAATATTTTTGGAAGCTGCGCCCATAATACTTGAAAATAAATAATTTTCGGTTCCTCTCCAGGCTTTTGTTCCATTTTTAATAAGAATTTCCGAGACCAGCACGTAATATTTATTATTTTTATCTTGATAGTTTAATATTACAGAGGTTAGCCGATTTCACACATGATCTGTTATTAAGTTTTCAACTTCAGCTGGCCCCAAGGAATATAGCTTGTGGATTTTTTATATCACGTCTTTGCAAACGAGAATATGCTTGATGTAAATGTAAGTTTATATCTGTCACTAAAGCTGCGTTATGTAGTGAAAAAATAAGATGGAAGCCGATTGTTAACAGACAGGTATTAATTTATGCTACGTTTTAATTTAAAACAATACAAATACCTATCAACCTAATAGACCTTAACAGATCATAAACATACAGATTTGTGGCAGTAACTATCCGTAATAGGTACATACTTACACTTAAGCGTTTAGTAATCACACTGAAACATTTGTATCCTCGCTTTATGAATGTTATCGGTTATGACATGTTTGTTTAAATCTTATAGGTCAATATTCCAATTATTTAAAATTTTACAAATGAATAAAGAAATCGTAATACAATAATTTCTTTCATGTGTCACTTAATCAATTAGTTCTTAACATATAGAACAACACATTGATTAAATAATTACAATTAAAGTGTTCGCACAAATCGTTAGTAAGGAGTTTATTTTTAAATTTTACCTGTGACTATAATTTTATGCAGAGAAATTCTACTGGCACCTGCATCGTGAGGGAAAGTTTATGGCCGATTTAGCCAATTAAAATCACTTCAGGTGTTCTCGTTGTAGTTATTATTTATTAGGAAATCAATGATATAATAAACATCGGACAACTACAACTTGGGACAGTAAATGCTTAGATACTTCTTTTTTACTTTTATTTTCCATCTATTCTCCTACATATACATTTCGTTATTAATTTCAAACATTGTGATGGAATTGATTTATCTTTTAATGAAAAGGGATTTTATTGCTTCGACGAATTGATTGGATATGGTGTTGAATGATTAAAAAAAATTCACGAGGGCCATAATTCACAGGGAATCACGTGGTGCGCCACAGAGCGTCGCATGAATTCACTTCATTAATAATGAAACTGTATTTTGACGTGAATGACGTGTACTTATAGCATTTAATAGAGTACTAGCTGGCCTGGCATATGTTGTTATGCTATATATTTCGTCCTATTTCACTTCTCCCTTTCCTATCTAAAATTCTGGAGGCCTGTGTACAACAGCAAATATCCTCTTTTCTCTCTACCAATAACTTGCTGGATATGTACCAGTCTGGCTTTCGCTCTGGTCACAGCACCACCACTGCACTAATCAAAGTCACGGATGATATTAGACGCGGTATGGATGATCAAAAAATTACAGTTGTGGTGCTTGTAGACTTTTCCAATGCCTTTAATACAGTTGACCACGACATCCTATTATCATTACTTTCCTGGTATAGATTCTCGATCACAGCGTTGAATTGGTTTGCGTCATATCTTCGCGGCCGTCAGCAGTCAGTTAGCCTTGGAAATAAATACTCAGACTGGGCGAATCTGGTGACAGGCGTGCCGCAAGGCGGTATACTATCTCCTATAATGTTTTCTTTATTTATCAATTCCATAAGTTCTTCATTAAATTGTTCGTACCGTCTGTACGTAGACGATCTTCAATTATATATACAAACTGGTATTGAAGATATCACCAGTGCGATCTATAAATTGAATTCAAACTTGGAAGCAATTAGGACCTGTTCACTAGAATATGGAGTCACAATTAACCCTACTAAGTGTCAAGCCATATTGATAGGTGGGTCTAGGATGTTGGCCAAAATCGATAGATCGAATCTACCACCGATAACATACAATAATATCGTTATACCGTTGAGTGATACTGTTAAAAACCTTGGTCTACACTTTGATTCCACTCTCAGCTGGCGAACTAACGTAACGGAGGTAAGCAGAAAAGTGACTAGCACCTTACAATCTCTCTATCGATTGAAAAACTTTCTACCGTTTAAGACCAAACATATGTTGGTACAGTCACTTGTTATGGCTATCCTGGATTATGCGGATGTTTGTTGCTCTGACATGTCTGAATAACTTCTAAATAAACTAGAGCGCCTCCTCAACAACTGTATTAGATTTATCTTCGGTCTACGTAAGTATGACCACATTTCCGAGTATCGTCGTCAACTTAATTGGCTGACTATTCGACAAAGGCGTAACTCCAGGATTCTTATTGCATTATATTCAATTTTGAGTAATGCTTCGTCTCCTGTGTATTTAAAGGAAAATTTTCAGTTTCTTTGCTTAACACATAACAAAGAACTTCGTTCATCAACCAATCTTAGAATTTATCTTCCACCGCATCGAACGGGTTTTTTCGGCAATTCTTTCACAGTCAAGTCTATATTGCTCTGGAACACCCTGCCTGTAGACATCAGAAAGTCAACTTCCATAAACTCCTTCAAGAGACAAGTTCGGCAATTCTATTTGAAGCAACTGGTGTAATCAGTCTGCTGTTATTATCACGTTATATAATTTATATCTATGTATGTAATTTTATATATATATATATATATGAGTATATTTGAATATTATTATATGAAGTATAGTTACATTTTTATAACATTGTACGCACCCGCCACATCCTCTCGCCAGCGCCCAGGGCTGACTGGTAGAGAATGCCATTAGGCATTAAGTCCGCCCATTGTACTACCCTTTTGTAAGGTTTGTACAATTAAGTAATAAATAAATAAATAAATATGAATAATTTCAGTTAATGAACAGCAATTCATATGACTTGGTAAATTGTGAACTATCGGATCATGTCTTAGCTACCAACCATTCTGTACGAAAAAATTAAAAACTTGTCATATGAGCTAACTATACCTGAACGAATGTTTTTCGAAGCGCAGCAAGGTCTAGTAAGTGTGGGCTGGCTATTAGCAGTATAAGGGATGGGACGAGTCATCCTTAGGTAAATTATAACTTGATCAATTAAAACCAATAGGTGACTGGCATGTTGATCAATAAGCGTCGAGTATTCCCTAATCAATAAAAGAGAGGAAGAACCTCAAATTGTGTGCTAGCGCATCATTACGGTAACAGGCAGCGAAATAAGACGCTGTACTTACCCTTTAAACAATTCTATTGTGCAGTGATTTGTTTAATGTACTATTTATTAAGTATCGAGTGCTGAAGAAATTATAATTTAACTAATTTGTGGACGATTCAAAATAACCCCTTTATTTAGAACTGGTTAATAAGTAGGTATAAATGTTTCGGCTCGTTATATGCAAGAATTGTTTCAAACCCTATTGGTTAACTAGCAATAGGTTCCGAGTTTATCATGTATTGTGGTCTACCTTTTGCAGGTGTCATCTATACAAGCTCATTTAACGCACCCAACCACATCCATAACTGTAATTATTTGACAACAACACAAAATTCCATTATTTCATCAGGGAAATGAAATGGCTTTTAGATTTTCATCTCAATTTTATAACTGATATCAGAGCTGTCCAAGGTGTGTTCTGGAGCGAAATAATTCAAACCAGGATTCCTAAAGTTAATTGTTTGTAAATATTGACTCAGTTAGCTTCAACCATTATTGGCCAATGCAGGGCACGAGTCTCCTCGTAATTGAGGAGTTCCAGGGCGTACTGCAGTTCTCTGCTCCATTGTGTAGTGGTAAAGGGGTTACTGGCCATTATGTTTGAAATTCTAATGACTCTTCCAAATAACTCCGGCATACCAAACTGCTATCTGATGATAATAATTGGGACGGTCGGTTTACCGCATCCTTCAGGTATGAAAGCGTATAATTTTTAATTACATTAGTTAATAGCTAGAGAGACAAGACCGCATCACCATTTACTATAAAGGAGGATTGTTGTCAAGCATTACATATTGCATCTTACGTAAGAAAAATAAAAGTATGAGTATGCATCGTGATTAATCAGAATCTGTATGAGTGAAAAACAAATGAAAACTATGTAAGTAAGGGTAAGTTTAATTTTAATCTTATTATTATTATAAAGAAGAGTTCTTCAATATACAATGTCTTTACCACGACAATTCATTCGTTCATTCATTATTCCACTCACCGGCTCCGGTATATATATTAGTTCATTCCTTTCCTTTCAAATTCATTCTTTTAGTTTCCTTTCACTCATGTCACATTCCGCACAGTTTAAAATAAAATGTATATCTTTTTTCCATCCTCATAAGAATTATTTATTGAAGTGAAAATTTCTATAGGCGCTTTAGATATTTTTTGGTGGAGGAAAATCTTATGGGATCGTGTCGGCAACATGCTAATGTTTAAGGTATCGGTAAAACGGGGTAAATAAGAATGGCGGGTTAAATCTGCAAAATGGGAATCTAATATGATTTTTTGCGAATTTCTTAAAATTTGACAACTATTTAAAAATTTTAAGCTACTTAATATCGAAAACAGCTTAGCACACATTAAGTATACCCTGAAATATCATATGTTATGGAAGTAGGTTTGAATTTGAATTAAAAGTGAAGATTGGACCTATTTATCCCGTTTTACATATATAAATGTTTACTTTGCATTTTTCTTTGAATTGTGTTTTGATTTGATTATTATTTCAATTGTTTAATTGTCAGATCATTGTGCAGTACAACAGTGAGTACAAAATATGTTAATATTTTTATATATCTACAAAAATAATGATAACAACATTCAAAAACTGAGCATTTATTTTAAAATATTATCAATATTCATATCAAGATTAGTTTCATGATTATTTAGTTTGATGATGAAAATCACATTTAATGTGATTTCAAAAAGTTTATAAGTTTTATGCAAACATTATGAAATTTTAATTTTTATTATTACAGTCAGTTTGAAAATTTAAAATACAGTTTTAAGTTATCACTTCTGTCGGCAGTCCTATGACTGCCTCCGGATTTTTTTTTATAAAATGTCATTAAGTGTCTATTTCATAAATGTATCAATCTTAAACGGCTAGTTAAAAAGATCATACTATAGTAGATGTACTTGTAATGGCATTATTGCGTTTAATTAAACATAGATTCATATATTTATCCATTAAATTGATATACTTCTTTAAGGGTATCTATCTCGGTTGTGAAAGAAAGTAAATATATGTAAGTTAATACTTCTTCTTAGTCGGTTTCTTCATTGCTGAATGTCGTACCCTTTTTGATAATTCTCGGTGGCTGAGATCACGAGGTGCTGCCATGCCACCCTGTCTGCTGCCTTCCTCGGAGCCTCAGTGACTGGAATGTCCATAATCATTTTTACAGTGTCGGACCAACGGGTTAATACAAGAGACTGTTAATCCTAAAATGTCGACGCAGACGCGTTACACTGGTGGCAATGCATGATGGCGTCCAAGGTTCCAGCTCAGGAACAGCTATGTTCGTAACCTTACAATATATTGCAATATTTCAAAGGGACTCCAGTATGAAGGTTTAACTGGGCTCGGGGTAATATAAACCAAATTAGGAGACTTGACAGTATGTTGGAATCTAATTAGTTTATATCAGATACATACTTGGTCTCGCAATAATTTTATTACGTTGTGTTCCAATTCCACAGTCCCGATGATGCAGAGACACTGTAAATGTAACTGTTTATTGATATTGAATTCATTTCAATAAAAAAAAATTGCACTACACTTTCGCACTCCTTACTCCTGATTATATGAAAATCACAGAATATTTTAAAATTTAAGTCACTATCTGATAAATATACAATATTTCTAAAAACCGCCGAACAGATTTTAATTTTCTTCCAATAGATGGAGTACGGAAAATTGTAAACCGCTTCATATAAACGAGAAAAAGCGTGAGGATCACGTTTTCCAAAGCCAAGCGAGGCTAAACTACTAGTCACGTGAGGCGTCATTCGCCCGTGGATAAATAAAAAATAAAATATATGTTATAAACGGACGATTGAACTTTTGACTAACGAAAACATCGTTAAAATCGGTGAAAAATTGTTTCAAAAGAGCAACTTGTCAAAGGAGCATCAAGTGAATTTTTATTTGCTTTATAAATTTTGTCGCAATATCCGACAAACAAGAGGATTTGACGTCTGATGGTAAGTGGTTATCGCAGTTAATAGATATTCATAACAGCAATGTCATGTCAAAGGGGAGGAACCCCTTATTTATTGATGATTGTAAAGATTAAATAAAAAAACTTTAAATTATAATAAGTACAATATAGTTCAAAGATCCATTTTAAAATAGTAAGTAACTTTGTTATATAACAATATGTAAGTTACATTTTAACTATAACGGGTACTCACGATTCATGTTTTGAGTGTGTGTAACGACATTAATCTTTAGTTACGTGTGTCGTGATATGGTACCTAAGAACACAAAATGAACTACACGTAAAATTAACATACTCATCTGCCATTAGCGTCTGTCAAATGTCACCTGTTAAGAGTTTTTTCCTGCCAGGCCATGATTCATGTAATACCAATTACCCATCAAAATATCGGTAAAAAACTCAAAGCTCAAAATTGGAATAATGTATGATATCCGCGATGATGGAAGTTTAAAATCATAATGTATATATATACATTAGTTAATCATCAAATCATCACATGTTGTCCCACTGCTGGGCTAGAATTTCTTCTTAGAACCAAACGGGTTAAACAAGGTTTGAACTTCGCATAGCGACAACGTATCATCAAGGACATTATGGAGAACTGATATATGCAGGTTTCCACATTATTTATTGCACCAAAGTAATATCATTTTTAATACGCACATAATCTAAAAACTTAGAAGTGCTTGAATGTGCGTGCGTGAAGGATTAAAACATTGAGTTTTCATAAACAACTACTAGCTTATCAGTTTAAAACGTGAAATAAATTGTTGGAACAAAATGCCTTTTGGAATTTCACGAAGCGGCCCGGTAATGAGCCGTTTCAACGGTGTTACTTCGACATTGACGGACAAATAAACCGGTTTACAGTTTGACAGTACAATGAGAGGCATATAGCGGCAGTAGCAGTTTACAATGACGATAGCCCGCTCGAACGAGAGGCAACAATGATAAATTGGTGAAAGTCTAAACAAAAATACATGAATTACACAGAAGAATGCGTTTGTAGATGCCTAGATTACTAAGACATTAACATATATATCAATGAAAATCTTAAAAAAATAACGAAACCCATTCCAATAACAAAAGCTACGAAATCATGCTAAAATGCGAAAATTTATTTATATAAAATGTATGTATGTTACAGGAATCTGTATTCGCCAATTAAGCCAGGAACGTTACTCTAACTAAATGTGTTGTTGTGATGCTTATTATAATAATATTGTATTTCTGTGTGAGTTTTAGAACACTTTACTTACAAAGGACTTACTAGCTTCGTTATTATTTATATATATGTATATATATAATAACTCTACTCTCATGTATATGTATATGTACATGTATATGTATATGTATATGTATA
>PDGT01000017.1:4567414-4607411 GCA_003671415.1 Megathymus violae | reverse complement strand
TTTTATGAAGAAAAATGGTTTATGGAAAATGCATTCTTAAGACAATTAAACGACGGTTTGTGACTTATTTCAATAAGATGGTAGTTCGAGTTCAAGTCGAGACTGGAACTTGTAATACAACTGGTATTTGAAATTGTTTACAGACAATATTTCTATAGGAATGCTTAAACCGCCCTTTAACGAACACGATTGAAGTTAAAGTTGTCATACCATTGTCTTGTCCACCGTCAAAATATTATCGAAAGTGATAATGAATTTCAGACTTGTTCAGCGTGGAACTTTGTAATTAAATCCCCATATTAACGCTTCTCAATTACATTACTTACTCCATTAGACTTTAGGACTAAGTGTGTAAACTGTAAAGCATTCTGAAAAATGGATTAAACTGAAGAGATTAGTTTTTGGCGAGCATTAGTGTGCATGAATATCAGGATATGTGGTTTTGTAAATGAAAACGTGGCAATTAAAATGGCCATTGGTATTTTATATGGAAATTTCAAACAGCATCAGACAGCCAGTAAATTACTGCGTGTGAGTATAAAATGAATGGAGGGAGGTCATTCGATGGACGTGAAAAAATGGCTTCAGGCCGAAACATTGGCTCGTTGCCAACTGACAACTCTCGCGTGGTCTTTGACGGGTATGGTTAATTCATTTCAGGTTTTATGCACACATATTATGTGCTGTATTATGAACTAACTGGGGGTGAATGTACTACTAAAAATAAACGTTCCCGATCAGTTTAATAAATACAAGTTTGTACTCGGGACCTCTATGAATCATGATCTGAATAGTGCAGTCTCCACGGAATTGTAACGGGTTGGAGTCTGTAAACGTTGGAAACTATTCATCATAATCCATAATAGTGTTACTGTTGGGATCAGGTTTCTTCTCGTAATGAGAGGGGTACAAGTACTGTACGCTATGATAGGTAGTTGTGAATGTTTTAGAGAATCCTCATGTGTGTAAAGTTCTTTATGATCTTTATTTCTCTTCTCTGAAGCAAGTGAAATTAATTTCTAACACGCACTTAGTTTCAAAAATAAAAGATCGTACGCGTGTCACCCACGTGAGAGATCAACGTTTGAACCACAGGGCATAAAATATATTATCCTAACTAAATCATAAATGAATATAAAGAACAAAAAGGAGCTTTATTTTGTAGTCAAATGTGATAGATTGGCTGTTGAAACGATTCAGTGAAGACGGTGACATCGCCTTATTTGCTAACTCTACCGTCAAGCCAATTATTTCTGACAAATTCATGCTTTGGATTAAAGAAATGTTACATGCAGTGATAATTATAAATTTATATTTTGGTTCTGAATAGTAGCCTTCCATTACACATATATAAATGTCAATAGCTTGTCCACGTCGATGTTCCCGACTCTGTATACTGTGTCTTCAAGAGGAGAATGAATAGGCTTTTATAGGTTAGTGCGTTCAAAATGTTAGACTTCATCACCACTTACCATCATGTGGCTTTATTTAACTTATTTTATACAAAAAACATCTATTGATGGGCTATTAGTATTATCTGTTATTGGATTGCTGTTATATACATAGACTGTGTGCTTAAATACTTCTTACCACTTTGCAGAAGAAAGAAACGAAGAATTAGTAAGTAGGTTTCCTTTGGGATTTTCTTTTGATTATATTTTGAGCAGTGTTCATACTTCTTTTATGTCACTTTTATACACAGTGCGAAGTTATCTTAAAATACATAAACTAATATGTGGAGAGATTTGGCTCCTAAATCTGCGCTAGAAGTGTGTCGCGACCAGTAGTTGTTAGAAAGTTGCGGTTTCATGTCAGCCTGCATCGTTGAGCACTTAGCTCCGGTTTTTATGCACTTCGCCTGCAAACTTGGTTGCTGGAGGCTTTAACTTTAGGAATTTTATTTTAAGTTTGTTATACCGACGAATAAAGTGATATTTTAATTTGTTATGTCCAAATGTAGTAAACGCCACACACAGTTTTTGCCAAATTTTAGAGCCATCTCGGAGACATAATATTTGAAACATTAAATGCAGTGTGATCTAGTGTTGATAAATAGGAAATTATGGGACCTAAAGGTGAGCGAATTCTGAAGAAGTGACGCAGGTCAACTATAAGTTGTATTGTATGTATTTCGTTGTTTGGTATGTACTGTATTACGAGATTTATCTACCACTTATGATGACGAAGACGAATTGTCGTATAGCGTGGCTATAACTAACGTGACATTTAAGTATTTTGCTAAAATATGTAAAAGCAAAAAATATGCAAAAGTTTATGAAATATAACATGGTGTTACATGATATTTGCAAGCTGAGACCACTCCACCAAAGTTAGTTTCACCGAAGGGTCAATCCAGGCCTTTACTTGCAATCCTCGTTTCAAATCAAAAACCATCGCTTTTCTTATTTCGCGAGGCGATTCACGCCAAAGAAAGACCTTGTCAGGTGGAATCTTTGTACGTTTTGTCCGAAGCAGTGATAATGGTATTGTAGTGATCGTAAAATAATTTCACGGGCTAAGGTACACCTACCTACTAAACTCGTTGTAATATATGTTACATAAGACTTGTGTTACAAGGAAAAAAATAGACAAACTGTCACCGATGTCAACTCTGTGTATTTTTAATCACGCAGAGTAGCTAAACATTGGTATTGGTGTCACACATTCGGTAAGCCAGCAAAAACTATCGGAGGGACGGGTGACACGTCGATCGAACACAACTATGTTATAGCAAACGTGATATGTGTCAAGTGTGGATATCGGCAGGGCTGTCGTTTTTCGGGACATGAAAGATAGTATCTATACAACTTTTATATTACAAGGTTGTAAGCTAAACTGTGTTAACTTTAATGGAAAAATACTTGGGGTAAAAGTAGGCAAGTATGTTTATGAAAAGAATGATTTTTGTTTATTGTTTACTGGTCCAAGTATCCGCTAAAAGCATGGAACTGATTTCGGTAGTCTTCGTTTAAAAATCTCAAAGCGCAATTTTGCGTTCAGCTTAATTATTTTGTTGTTGTTCAATGATTATAATTATACAAAGGCAACCGCAGAGAAGCACATCGGGGATTTTAATCGTAAGAATTTAAAGAGCATTATTGTAGATTTAAATGAAGGCGTAGTGGAAAAACTTAATTTGGTCACAATGAAAGGTTAAAGAATTTCTAATGAAAGAATCGCGAAATTCTCTACGCATTGTGGTTATAAAAAAGGGTCAACTGAGAATATGGATGGATAAACATGTCGATGGAAATTTACATACCTTCGCGACCTTTACAAGAGTGAATTGGTGCCGTTGCCTCAATCGTTGTTGAGCTAGTTGCACCGCGACAGGGGAGTTTGGACAAGACTTGACAGAGCCTTCGTTGATAGGTACACCAAAATTATTATATTTACAAATATGTTCTATCGTCTGTGTGACCTTTAGTTGTAAATACGTAAACATGCTGAATAACACAGAACTGTTGAAACGTCTATTGTCATACACGAACAGCGAGGAATGGCAGCCCTGGATTAGGTACTGAATAAATAATCGCGTCTAGCGGTCGTGACGAGTTTGCCTCGAGGGGCGTGACTGGTACTTTCTAAAAAATTGCACTTTCATACCGCACAGAATTGTTCAGCCCTGTAACAACATTTTTGATGCCAATAACCATTGGACATACGCCAATTATCATCGTTTGTGTACATTATGTGCCTACGATCACACACAACAATATCGTATAAAACATTTACAGCCTTACGGTCAACGTCAAACTTTGATCGACTGAGTATCCACGTCGGATGCGGTCATTAAACACATTCGAAATCGCTAAGAAGACATCAACATTTAACAATTTCTGACACATGAGTTAAATTGGCCCATCAAGCGAAATCCACGCTGAAGAACCGTGTGCGGTGATGTTCCAACCACGGTTGTGGAAAAAGAGCAGTGCAATGCTGTTGTAGTGTATAAAAATTATATATCGTTTTTATTATTTAATTTTTATAATAGTTTAATCCTCAGCTTTAAAATTATAACCACGTAATGGCTAAAAACGACACTTAGGAAAATATAGGACAGTATAAAAGCCACTTTATGCAAAAATTAAAATAAAAACAGATCGTTTCTTATTATTTATCGCATAATCGCACTGGTATATACATTTATGGTATATACATACTGGTATATACATTTTTTATATACAACAATAGCAGAATAGCATTTTCACTCTAATAACAGAGAAGATCGAAATACATCTAAGTTACAAAACTTACCATAACTTGAGCTTATAAATTATATTGATGACTGATATTTTGCTTGATCAGTCTTTTCGAAATATGATTAAGTGAGTTTTTAATTAATCGGTAGGTAATTTTCACGTTTCCGTCGATCTAATCAGAACATTAGTCACTAAAGATAGTTCGAATTGCACTCGTTATTATAATAAAGTACGTTTATAGACTTAAAACTTATTATTTCGTTAATTCGGACATAGATGTATTTATTGTTTTTTATGTTATAACTTCATTTTTTTATAGTCTGCTTACGGAATCCCTTCAATGTAGATAGACAGCTATTTATGATTTGAGCATACGGATAAACACATTTATTGTTAACATAATTAACGCGAATCTGCGGTATTCAATAAGAGATGGCGCCACCAAATTTCTGAGTCGTTTTATCGAGGTATTGTAAATAGCTTTCATTCAAGTTCAGCGCTCTGTCTACGTAGACGATCTTGAGATCTTTCTTTGGCATAAAATATCCATATCAATGTCTATACATCAGATCTATAAACGTGCTTTATAGTCTATGGCGTAATTATTACTAGTTGACTATTTAATCAGTGCCAGAAGTCAAAATGTTCCTTCACGGGCACAAACACAGGTTTCTCGATGGCTACTGTGTTCACGATCGGAACTGGAACTGTCTTGATGACGGGAACGGTGTGCAGCACTGGCACTTTGTGAATCACTGGCACCTCCTTGAACACCGGGACTTCTTTGATTACTGGCACTTTCTCGATGTGGTGGTGATGCAGCGTATGGACTTCGTACGGAACATGAATCCTCACGCTGCAATGAGAGAAAATGTATAAATTAGTAATGTGTTAATAGACTTCAGAATAGTGAACTCGGAGACAAGAAATAAACGTAATTTTGAATTTGCCACTATTCTATCATCATGATGACACATGTGTCGAAGAAAGAGTTGTCATCCACAACTGATGTCAGTAGACGATTCGAAAGATACTTGGCTGAATTATTTGGCCTGTTTCTTAATATCCCTTAAATATTTATGCGATAAGTGCATGAATTAATTAATTTACTCTCAACATTATACACCGTATTCTATGAGATTACCGTTAATACTCGTACTAAGATATACCTAACTGGAATTTGTAACATATGTTTCTTAGATATAAGGTATTTGCGCAGAGTTGGGATAATCCAGATTAAATGAAATCGTTGGAGATTTGACGGGCCGACTTCAAATATCTGTAATCTGTGCTCCTGTTTAATAATACGCTTGTGTACATCTCGCAGTTCGATGTAAGATGACAATGTCATAAATATCAATATACTCTCAACTTTTTTTTAATATTCATATTTGTTAAAATAAACAGTTGTCATATCACTATTTATTTATTGAACATCTTCCTTAATTTCTCACCATCTCCAAGGTTTGACTGTTAGAGAGTGCATTAGGCATTAAGTCGGCCCATTGTTGTCCGTAGTGGTTTCAATAGTGTAAATAAATATATAAATATCGTACAAATAATAGTAGTATATAAAAATACTCTAAATTGCACATCAAAAGTAAATGTGATATCATATTACAAAGAAAATAGAAATAAAAAAATAGCTTGGAAAAAATTCCATTCGTGATTTGTATACCGTACCTTATTTTAAAATCTTATTATCTGCATTTGATATAAAAACAGAACATATGTATTATATTAATATGATTGACAATGTTTAAAAAACCATAGTATCGTGCGTAACCTAGTGAAAATTCTCTGTTATCAAATAAGTGTCCAGCTATTTTGCGAAACCCCCGAGCATATATGAATCTTTAGAAATACGTAATATTTCTCCTTCTCCCAGAAAGGATAGGTCCTTTTATATTAAATTCAATTCATTTCCAAATTGTTTAGTTAGGTACATTATTAACACACTTATGCAAGTGCTTTAACGTTGACGAGAAGAAGCAGTGAAAAAATCTCCTTAGCACATCTTTTAATACAATATGTAGTTAATTAAAAACTAAATGTTCACCTGCGAGGAATCGGTTGCGGCACTGTTTTTTCCAGGCGTTTTTCTCATTTATATGTATATTAATCTATATTATAATAAATAAAAGTATAAACCAACATATTTATCAGCCCCAAAAGCATTTTAACCCCAAATCAGCATCATCATACGTTTAAGAGTTTAATTTTAAAAGTTAACGAATGTTAACTGCAAATAATATTTACATATCTAAAGGTATATACATATATCAATTCTACATTACGATCGTAAATTATTGTAAATAACAATTTATTGAAACATACATTATACAAACAAAAGAAGAAAATGTTTTCGAAATACATTTTTTATATACTGAATTCAAAAGAACGTTTTAATGGAGACGAATTCAAAAGTTAACGGAGGTAATGAACCTTAACTTCTCAAGTTTTTATCGTGATCATTTTACAAACTTTTTGCTACTCCACTTCGCATTAAAACGAATGATTATTAGTAACGAGGGAAATGGCTTTAAAATTACATGTATAATTGGTTAGAAAGGGCTTTTTTCTATTGGTGAAAAACATATTGTAGGTACTTATTTAATACCGATTCGGTACAGAAACTTAAAGTATTTTGGTTTGGTTTGTTTAATAAAAAATACAATTTTAGCAATTAAGAAATATATCTAGAGACATAAAATCTTGTATTTTTCAATATTTCTTAATTAAATTACTCGATTCCATCGCTGGACACTCTGGTCTCTTTTCACAATGAGAGGGGTTAATGCCATCATCGCCACGCTGGCCCAGTGTGGGTTGGGTCACATTACACATAATAGAGAACGTTATCGAAAATTCTCAGGTGTACAGGTTTCCTCACGACGTTAGCAATTAGCACATAATTTGGAAAATTAAAGGTGTGTGCAAGATTCAAACTTGAGACTCCCGTGCTGGAGACCAACGTGCAAGCAACTACGCTACCACTGCTACCTTACATTTGTTAATTAAATCAATTGTTAGGCCGCTTTTTAAAAATACCACAAAATATTTTTTTTTTCCATGTAATAAGTTACTGCTTCACAACAATCCCACCTGATGGTAAGTGGCGATGAAGACTATGATGTTGAACGCACTAACTTATAAAAGTCTATTCACTCTCCTCCTCTTAAGACTTCCACATCGAAATATTTATGTCGATGTGAAACATACATATTTTAATGTAAGTGTTGTACAAATGAGCAAACGGATGATCTGATGGTAAATGACAACGACAGCTCATAACGGACGGACGCAATGGACGTCCACAACACAAAAAGGCATCAACAACTCATTAATAGTCAAGATAGAAGAGGGAAACCAGACTGATTTTTGTTACAATGAAGGCGGTAACCAGACCGTCTGTTATTTGTCTAGGTGCATACCGAAGAGGGGAGGCTTTGACTGCCTGGATAGACCCTCTTACACTCCAAAAATTCATGTAAGGTATTAATTGCTAGTAACTTAATGTTACTTGGCAATAGCTGTGACATTAGCAGTCGCATGGTAATGGCGGCGTAAAATATATTTTGAGCCCAATTTATTTTTAATTTCAATTCTTCTCGTTGGCGATGAAAAAGGAAGGTAAATTATCTATTACTAATAAATAATTACTCATATAATAATCTATTCGCGGGCTATAAGCATTTATGCATGCTTATTGTTCTTGTGCGCCTGAATATATCTGGTATAATTTATTACCTACATCACGTATTTATTTAAATATAAGTTAATGCTTCACTACCATCCCACCTGATGGTAAGTAGAAACGTGGGCTTAGATGGTAAGGTGCATTAACTTAGTAAAACTTTTGAATTCATTAACACTATATATTACGTTGTGATTGGCAAGAGTTGAGTCCAATTTGAAGAAGTAGAAAGCATTGACATAATTTAATTCATAATACGTAAGAGGCCTCGCAATTGTTACTCTTATTTATCATATTTATTTTTAACTCCAAGGTATACCTTTCCAGAATTCAATGTCCCAAGGGAATTCCAGACCTTAGCCGTGTGAACCAATAACGATGATGAAAGAGCTCCTTGCTTCTAATATTTATAATATCTAGTTAGTGTGGAATTTATTTATTCTCAGCAAGATGGTAAGATATGTTTCTGTGTACTTCATCGTGGTGAGATATTTATGAAGATATGAATGTAGTTATATTTTTATTGTTATTGTTATTCAAGTATTTACTACTTCACTATTTACGAGTTTATCAAACGATAGTATCAATCAGTAATTTGAATATTTTTTTATGTAGGTAAAATTTGTGTTGATATAGATGCCAAAATGTTTTTTAGTACTAAGTTTTTGTCTGGTTATAAGTCTACAGACTTATTACCCATTGCAATGGGCACGCGAAAACTAATGAACATATTAATTTGAATTTTGACCTATTTATTTATAGGACAAGAAATATATAATTTGCATCCTAGAAAAAGGAATAATTATGTGTTTAATTCGTACTACATATTTTGATAGTTTTCGCGTGAAAAAAATTTCTTGTGTCGACTACTAAAACATATGTATTTATTTTAAAACGACGCGTCCTGGCTTGACTTCAGTAAACTTGCGCTTTGTGTTTAAAAATAGCACTCGCATAGTTTTCGGAATGGGTTTTTATAGTTCTTTCAATCATTAACATATTCATTTATTAATAGCTGCAGACAGGTAGTAAAAATTTTATTCACTACCCTCGAATTAGAATTTTATTTCCTGTTTCGCAAGAACAAATCCATATCTCAGGTTGAGAAGTATTACATTATGACACATATTATAATTCACTAACATCCCGAGTATCGTACAAATGTTTTCAGTGGTTTTAGTGTATTACCCATTATATCGAAAACGAACTCTACCTACGAGTATAATGAAAAACTATTTAATGTATAGAATCAGCCCTTTGATATATATATATATATGTATAAAATCACCCGTTTCGTGTGAGTTAAATTCGTGGGAATGGACTAACAATCCATTCTAATCACCAACAACAATTCAACAATTGTAATTCCCTTTTTTCTAGCGATTTTTTTAAAGTGTCGACTAATTTCGTCCGTTTATTACTGCGCCTGTTCCTTATTAAATTTATAATAAACCCTCGAGTTAATCCTTGCAAAGAGTTACTAAGTTTATTCTGGTGGTCTGTTTCAAATTCATTATTCGTTTCCTAATTATGCAGCTTATTTTGCTGCCCGGAGATTTGTGCAAAATAGAATTTAAAATATAGATTTGAGCTCTAAATCGCATTCTACGCTACGTTACAAAAAATAGTTTTTTATCGAATCATCTGTAAAGCGTTTTACGTGAAAAATTCGTAGAATTTTTTTTTATTTTACAATTGTATCTTTACCGAGAATTTCTAAAAACATTTTTTCCAACAATGTAATTTGTAATTTCAGTATTCGTTACTTTTTATCCTTGCTTGGTGGTAAAGTATATTTTAAGTTTTTTTAGTGATTTAAGGTTTCATTGCTTGATTTTTGGTGTATTAAATGATTTAGATTAGATTACATTAGATTTATAAATGTCGCAATTTGCATTTTAATCAACATACGGAACATGAGAAAATTTGAATTTTGCGGGCTCTATCACAGAAATCATCTGTTAGTACATATGTAAGTTTGAAGAGGAACTTAACTAATCAGTACATATCTATTTAGCCAACAATAATCGCCGTAACCCTTTCGTTTTGAAATGAAACCCGTACACCTAATTAGCAACTGTGGTGGCTTAAAAATGAAAAAATTAAAAATGAAGAATGGACAGCAAGAATAAATAGCTAAGTTCTTTCTGGTTTAACCGTATCATGTTTCATTAAATAATTTAACTGTTTAAAGTCATCTAAACATTTTCATACTTGTTAATGAAACACAATTACAACGCGGTTGCTAAACTTTAACATTAGAAAAACGACTAAACTAAAAACTAAAGCAAAAAGTGGCCTTGTTTGCTGACACGAATTTTACTGACAAAGAAAGTCTAAAATAAGGGCAGAATAGCCGCGATGAGTGGTAGGTCAAGGCTCAATTTCTTTAATATCGCTCAACACTAAATACACTATGTTTTATACTATTTGTGGGTACACTAAGAAATTTAAAAAACAAAGCAATTTACATTATCTCAACGTGAACGTAATAGCATAGAGTAGTTGCTGAGGAGATAATGTTTGATGATAAACGCCATCAAAAATAAGTTCCTTATTAATAATATGAAGGAATTATTTATTTCAAAAATTATTGCTTAATAATTTTGTAGGCGATGTAATGGCAGATCAAATCTCCTTTATCAGGTGCACAAGTCTCTACATAAAATATATTAAGCGTACAAGCTGTATACTATCAACTGAAATGTTTATTGTGACCTTTAAATACAGCGCCGCTATGCGGGATCTGTGAGAAACAATGTTTTTGTCTACTTTGCTATCTGCACTCCTACTGTTTTAGTTCTCAGAAAGCTCAGTGCTAAAAACCAATGCAATAAACACCAAAATGGCGTTTATTAATCTGGTACGAAAATGAAATCATGATGGCTATTGTTGATGGCTAAATAGTTTCCAATGCGTACTGCCTAATTCATTATTTAGTTTATTTCAATTTTTAATTCCTAAAACACAATAGTAGTAAACTCGATTATAAGTAATCTTTTAATAACATCCCTTATATAAATATACTATTAAATTATTATACTACACATTATTACAAACATTTATAGTAATATACAAATTTAATTTTACAAATTTTTGACATTATGCATAGTAATTGAATAGTCAGTAGATGAAGACGTTGATTGTAAAAGACAGCATTTTAAATGTACATAATTACATAAGTAAGTTAAAATGATAGCCTTTACTTTATACATTCACTTATAAAAACGTGGAAAATTAAATCAGAATAGCGAACTATCTACACTGGGCCAGAGCTTCATTTCTTAGAGCTTACGAGTAGATCCATTTAATCCCGGGAGCTTTAGTCTAATTATGATGCTCAAAAGTTATAATCAGTCAAACCTTTCAGAAATGTCCTAATGTGCTTAATGAATTACTTAAAGCGACAAGAAAGTTTGAAATAACTTTAACAATAATTTAATTGGAAAGTGTACTATTGAAATAAAATAAGGTAATATTTATTTTGAACAGTTCATTCGGCCGTGAAATGAAATGTGATGCGAATAACAATATATTTTGAACTGCTTTACAGATATCTTATTTTGAGGGATGTTTGTGCCACAAGTCACCACAAAACACAAAATTTGAAATAAAAGTTAGGCAATGATCCTTAAAACTTACAACCAATGTGGAAAATCCAAACGCAGTATATTGTGGACGCAGATATGGTTTTGAATTTCCTTTAAAACGGTACAGTCGTGGTTATTTTCATTTTAATCTGTGTTTCTTGATTTATCTTATTGTATTTATATTATATGAAACTTACTGAGTTCTATGGCCCGGGTCTGGATCAGGTACCGGATTCGCCATGCACATTTGACTGGCTACTACAAAGGCAAAGAACTGAAAAAGAAAAAATGTATTAAAGCCAACCCACATCTATTGTAAAGACCAATCTATGGTAAATATTGAGCAGAGTCAATGTATATAAAATTTATTCTATTTGTATGTATCAATTAATCAGGCGATTGTCAATTAAAAGTGAGATTAAAAGTGAAAGATTTTTGACTCCAAATCAATATTGATCACTAGAAAGTTTCTCATTATTGAAGACAATTGAAGTATACTTCCTCGAGGTAGGCGCGGTTTGGTAGAAGTCTTAACAGTCAATGCGAGTTCTTATGTCACCTAGACTTTTGGGCATTTATTATCATTGCTATGTGACAGAATCAATGGTTTTAAATGTCTTACGAAGCACAAAAGCGCTACTGGAAATATACCAATAGCAGCCAACCATTCTGTTAGCAACCATGCTCGTTTTATAGCGAACGATCACGTACGCCGACCCGGACCGTGTACATAAATTTATATATAAAAGTATATAACTCACAGTACACTGTTTTAACATTAATACAACTTTTAGTTTTTAATTATAATAATACATTATTCATAAGAGGCTGAATAACGCTGAAACATTATTCAAGAAATCACAATACAAGCGAATTGAATAAATTATTTAGTTAACAATACCTATACTTACATCATGTTTGGCAGTAAAATAATGTACACTTTTATGAAGAGAGTATAAATATACATTAATTTAGTTATGAGTTAAAATAATTTTCACATTAGTATAAGCGTCCATTAAAACTATGTATGTCCAAATGTCACCTCAAATTAACCTATTTGTATAAGTAACAGATATTAGATATGTGTAAATAATTAGTAAAAAAATTTAATCGGAGGCAGTCATGAGAACTGCCGACAGAAGTGGAAACTTAAAACTGTATTTTGAATTTTGAAACCAATTGTAATATTTCATAATTAAAAAAATTCATAATTTTTTAATAATTAGTTAAAACATATTATGGCTTCGTAAACCCAGTACAAAATATAAATGCAAATTGATTAAAATAATAATAAATCTTTTCTATTGTAAAAATATAAGTAACTGGAGCCGATTAAAATAATAAATAACATATACTTATATTATTTTTAGTGTGGTTTTCATATATTTTATATTCACATCTTATATTTTATTTGAATATATAAACAAATATATACCTTAAACATTAGCATGTTACTGACACGAACCGTAAGATTTTCCCCCACCAAAAAACGTCTAACACATCTATAGAAGTTTTCACTTAAAAATTATGAATTTTACGAGTGCTCGATCGTGAACAATTACACTCTGGGAATCCTTGTTTATGTCAAGAATAAGAAAAATGATTGATCCTGGCAAAAGAATAGATTTACTCTCACCAGTTATTTATTAATTAGCTCTAGAGTTGTATGCATGTATTGTTAGTACAATAAACAAGATAAACTTACAGCGACGTTGCGAATCATTTCGACGGCTGGCGTGTGTCTGTGCGAATGCGTGGCGGTGTTGCGTTAATATTTACTTGGGTTGTGCAAGATCCTGCCACCGTTACGGTTCCTGGTCGTCTTGCGATGTAATACCACAGTAGTTTTTGTGTGCAACTGTTAATGTGTGTGTGTCTTTGCTAGTCTGCTCTTTTAGAGTAAAAATGTGAATGTAGATGGTTCAGTGAAAATGTTTTAGGAGCCAAGAGGTTTGAGGACCAACTTGCACTTTTATTTATAAAAATTATGTGCGTATTACAAATAAATAGTAACTTGTCGATGAAGGAAAATATCGTGATAAAACCAGCATAACTTAGAGTTATTTATAATGTTTTCAAAGGTGCTTGTAACTAGTCCTAATAGCGTGGTGAAATAAGGTTTTTCTTTTTCACGTTGTGAGAGAAGACTCGAACCCTGTAATGGGACAGTTATGATAATTATAAAGAAGAAATTTCTACAGTACTTAACTTCAATCGTCAATATTGGCGTCTAAGGGTTTTATGCAGCCCAAAGATCTCTGATGAGGCTCGCCATCTGCTTTTAAATTACAACAACTTACCGTCCGAAGAACGAATGGCGTTAAACTTTCCTCATCCTAGATACTAGATCACACATTATCATGATATATATTTTATAACCGGTGATAGCCTAGTGGTTTGAAGGTAGGCCTCCCGCACGGGAGACATAAGATCGAATCCTGCACGTGCCCCTAATTTCTCAAATTGTGCTTCAGTGAAGGAAAACACCGTGAGAAAATCTGCATACCCTAGAGTTCTCCATAATGTTCTCAAAGGTGTGTGAAGTCTGCCAACCCGCACTTGCCTAGCGTGGCATAGTATGACCTAAACCTTTTTCATTGAGATACGAGACCCTAGCTCAACAGTGTGTCGATATGGGTTATAATGATAATGTTTTATATTCCTATTAGTAAGATACATATATCGAAGTACGATTTTTTTTCACCCGACGTAATATTTTTAATATGAACGGATATACGTGCATTTTATTACGGGGATAAATATTTTCACACATATGTATATTTTCCTTAGCAAACGTGCTTCATAAAAATATTTCAGGGCTATGACTTTTCATAATATGGTTTAAACTTTTTTCCTCTATCTCCTTTTAGGATTGCCAATCTTTACAGGCATCACAAGACTAAACTGTAATTATCAAAACGAATGCCGTATTGATTAATCCGATTTATAAATATAGATAAATAACATACTAATCTAATAATAGATGATGCATTGTTCGTCACGGCGATGATCCAATTACCTATTTACCCACTCATTAACAATCACCCAACCGTTCGCTCACACGTAATGAAACCATATTAGATGTTATTGCAATCATCGTGGAGCAATACCGTGTATAATTGATTTAAAACTGGCATTTATTGGTACAATCACTAGGGACGAGTGAGTTGAATCATGTTCACAAACATTTATATATAACGTGACGTATAGCTAGTACGTCAGATGACGTTCTATGATATCATTTGTAATATTCGAGGCTTGATCCATAGTAAACTCCAAATCCACTTCATCTGCTGGTATGCTCTTCTGGAAAATGGTCAAGGTAAGCAGGCTTAGCCTTATTTTGGACTTGTGTAGTTATCGTTGGGTTGTGTACCATCTAGTATAATTCCGTTTTTCATGTTGGACGATAGGGTTTTTTATTTCCATATCTACCTACTTTTCGATAATTCATCGTGACATATTTTATATTTCAAGTGTTTAGATTAAAGTATCGGAGAGCTAGTTAAAAGCGGGTTTCCCGGTTTTTTTTTTTGGTTGGAATCGTGGCGGTTTAAGCGTTTGATATTACGGCGATGGGCGACGGCGACGACTTATTTACATAAAAAAGAGACTTCTCCGTGCGTGTAAATATTGATATCACTGTAGAAAATGGGCATGTAATCCATATCTCGAGCACGTCAGTCAAATGGTCGCTACAGCCAATGTACATTTTTGAATAATATATGGGATCATAATGCCATCGACAAACGTATTTTATTGGAACACGAAGCTCTATCTAACTCTAATTAGTACTTATACCAAATTATTCGATATGGTGAAGAGATGACCTGAAGAAAATAGCGAGGAGCTGTTGGATTCAGTGGATTCAACGACCGGTCGGAGTAGTACTAATTAAGGGAGGCCTACATCCAGTAGCGGACTAAAGGCTGATAGATAGATAGATTTATATAAAATCGTGTAGATGGACAGGACAAACGTAGGTGCTCCTGTAAGAGTTTACACTTTTAGACAGAAGACTTTTTATTGGACATACGGAACCTTAATGTTTCTCTTGATTCGTATTCGAATCACACGAATAGCAGTGGAATAACCGATAGCAGTTTTAACGCTTGTGTTACGTTTAGAATAAAAGGAGTGAAAAAATTCGAGTGATTTATTCGATTCATATCTCATGCGCTATTGCAGTATGTTATTTTAATCGTTTAATGAAAAGTTATTTCAATTAAAATCGAGGAGAAAGTACTACCGGCATTTATAAATTGTATACGACTCTATAACCCATTTGCAAGTGCCTGTCTACTGAGCAACGTGTCTCGGGTTCGATTGCCGTCTAAGATACGTTAGTGATTGATACTTATTGTGGTTGTGTTTGTTCTTGATGTCTTTTTGTGTATGGACTTATTAAACAACGTTTATGACATATGACAGAGGAATATTTAACGCGGAGGAGGAGTGAGTGAGATTTCTTTATACAAGTTAATTTTGCAATGCCGTTCACGATCCGTTATATGCGATTACTTATCAATAATTATACGCGACCGATGCGTTTCACTTCTTTGCAACCAAATTGCATCAATGACTGAAGTATATCAACCGAGCATGTAATTTAGAGTAGGCAGTGGTTAATAACAGCGGGTATTACTAGTTGGTGTTTGAAGTTTAAGGTTTGAAACCCGTATCTGTCGTCCGTACGAAAAATGCAATAACTAGAATTTTGGTTCTTTGACTAATTCGTAATCAGCAACATTAGATCTGTATTAACTCCTTTACAGTTAATATTATTATTTTGTAAATACACTTATTCACGTATTTTTTGCTTTCGAAAATACGCTTTAATACTAAGGAGAAGAAATGTTGGAAGAAACTCCTCAGCACATCCTTTTAAGTAACATATAACAATTAAAAAGTTTCTAACCTCAGAAGAACCTATTGAGGCGCTATTATTCACAGGCATCCTTGTAATTTGTGTATGGATTTGTAAGAATATCGTTTACCTATAAGCTGTGTTTAATACATCACGTACAAATTAAAGAAATATAAAATATTTAGCAGCGTTTTTTTTTTTAAGTAGACCAAAGTTAATTATTCCATTATCGTGAGAACGGGAGACGTGTGACGGGTCTGGTCCTGCTGGGAATCAAATTGACGAGCAACCTTTTGTTTTAATCGATTGGGACCTGTGAGGCTCACGAAGGCACAAGTTACTAAGGATCACTAAAAGGCGGTACCTATCCACTTTTCTCTTCAGTATATAGAAAAATCTTACGTCCGATTTTAGGAATTTGACACACACACGAAAGTGGCGATGTCTTAACAATTCATGACTGAGATGAGATAGTTCTATACGTTCGAGGGATCCTTCGTAGTTCTACGTAAGCGGGTATATATATATTTTTTTTATACATAAAATAAGTTAAGCTTTACTTAATATTTAAATGTATATATATATATATATATATATATATATATATATATATATATATATATATATATATATATTATTTTATTCTTATGTACCGCCTTCGTCGCTTCTCAATTTTACCTGAAGGTTGACTGGCAGAGAATGCTTATAGCGTTAAGTCCGCCTTTGCACCATTATTTTTTGTATGGTTCAAAAGAAATAAATAAATAAAAATAAGTTCATGCTTGACAACAGTCCCACCTGTTGGTAAATGGTGATGAAATCTAAGAAGGTGAACGCACTAACTTATAATAGCCTATTCACTCTCGTCTTGAAGACTCCCACATCGTACGTAGACGGGAACACCGGCGCGGGCAGGTTATTCCAGTCTTTTGCAGTGCGCATAATAAACAAGGACGGAAACCGCGTCGTCCGTGCAGGCGGTAGGTTCACTTCGAAAGCTTGGGTACCTGCCGTACGTGGAGTTGTTCGATGGAGGAACGGTGATGATGATGGTGATGATGAGTATATCTGAGTTCTCCATAAAATTAAGAGATTGTGTCACCCTGCTTCGCGGTATTTGACCAGCCAAAAAACTGTAGACCTAAGCTGTATTCTTAGAACCGATTGTAGTTGATCGGTAGATAACATATCTTAGTATATTACTTTAGTTGTGGATTCTGCACGCGTGACTTCTGCACATGTGACTGCTGCACACGTGACTGCTGCACGCGTGACTGCTGCACACGTGACTGCTGCACGCAATAGTAAGCAGGTTCAATTTAAATGATGTACATTGAAATAAGTAAATTGGAATTTAAGTTTCCAATGTGAGTTTTATTTATGTATTTATTAATACACAGTAAAAATATAGAAGGTAATATGTGTATGAAAAATTTGTACAAAGACGCTACTTACAGGAATAAGATAATGATTAAGAAATCAGAAATTTCATACAGTAGGCTCAAAAAGCGGAAAATTGATACAGTGAGACAAACTTATTCCGTAACTTTATAACAACACATATATACATCATATTTATTATATATTTGCTGACATACTAGCGATCGATTAAAAGAAAACACGTTGTGAGGAAACAAATAATAATTAATTTATACTATTTCAAATAATAAAAATAACGCTATTGTCCGAGACTCTCGTTACATAAATGTAGTTGGAAGCAGATTGTATAATTTACATAATAAAATAATATATTCTATACCGTTTTGCCTCGTATAAAACTGCGAATATAATAATAGTTATAATTTCACATTATTTACGGAATCCACTACTTTCTCTCGTAATTTACGTAGATAAACATCATAAATAAACATTTCAATTCCCTTCACCCTTCATTACGCTCAACTTTCGGCATTAGCGTCGTATCTCGCTCGTAAATCCGCGCATTACTCATTAACCACACTTAAGGTCCTCGTACAGTGATGTCCACATATAAATATGAGTGGGTTGTGTATAGGGTTCATAAAACCTCTGTAATAGGCCCTTAAACCACTCGCATCCGTAATGACGGTAAACGAGCGGTTGGCGCTTTTTTAAGCTGCAGTTATATTATGGTAATCGCTTCAGTTCTCTGTATATTTTTTGAATTCAGATATTTCAGTATCTGATGAGCTTTCGAACTGAAAAATAAATTAATAATATTTTGCTAACTACAAGTAAATATTTGCATGCTGGTCTCATAATTTTTAATAATTCTTAGCAGCTATTGAGTTGACAAAACAATTCATCCCTATAACATATATTAGAGTAAGTCCAATTTAGCACTCGTAAAGCACAAAGTTTAAGTATAGTTTTGACTCATAATTAAATGCTCACACATCCTCACTAGGGTTCTTTATTGCGGAAGGCACAGCTAAGTGCGAAAGTGACCTAACAAACATTTATGATCAGAGAGCATACACTTATCTGTCGCTTAAATGTGTAGCGGCCGAGAATCGATTCAAACGGTTGGCAGGCACTGCCACTACAAACTGAAGTAATTATAGCTATATATTAACATCAGAATTGATTTTAAAGAGAGATGAAGTAAATTATAAATTCTACGCGTACTCGCTACTATTGAGACATATGTCTAAAACCTACATTAGTAAGAGATTCGTAAGTCGGTCCGCTTTGAAGCGATGTGCTGAGAGGCTTACAGCTGTAATCCTCTGCAGGTCTACAGGTCACTCGAGTAACGTCACCTGTGCTCACAAAACCGGCTATTTTTATTCCAACATATGCTAGATTTTTTTCTTTCTCGGAAAAGAAGTATTGTTCGCTACGCTCTTGTTTCGGAACTCTAAAAGCTGGAGCATTAAGGAATTCTATTTTCAAATTGAATTTTCGTTTTAAATCCTGAACAAATGTCATATAAAGAGATGTTGTTGTTTTTTTTTTTTTAATATTAGATTCGTAATTCAAATTATTTGAAACTTAGTATTATTATTTAGTGGTGGTATTATTTAGTAGTTAGTCTGTAAACAAAATTAATTTGGTATTATTTTGTTACAATGCGTTCTAAAATTGTGTTTATACTAATATTCCTATATTGTATTTCATATATTTAATAATGTTTAGATCAATATCTATCTCTCTCCGCTATCACAAATCATTTTGACAGCTGTCTAGTTACCAACAAACATTTATCTTCGGTACGTTTGTCACTTCAGTGCGCAAACGTTGTATTGACAGCGAGTGTGTTCAAAAATCATTACGATGGTGAAACTACGGAACAATTTTGCAATGTAACAATAATAGACATTATTCACTTATTTTGTAAATTCAATTGCATCAACTTTGTAGATGTTTAAAATTCGATGCAAACCAAACAAATTGTGTTCCATTTAACGCATTGATAGAATACGTTTGGATTACTACTATAGTTGCGATGAAATATTGATCGTAATTATTTTTTATTTGAAAGAACTAGTAATAATTTATCACTTCAGAAAATCCCTACCATAGCTCATTTTTTCGAAAAAAGAAGCGGTAGGAACCGCTAAGGAAAATATTTTTCGTTATGACTACGTTATGTCCAAGTATTGTTGTCTTTGAAATTATCATCCACTCGTCCACATAATTCCTCATAAGGATTATATAAAATGAACAAGGCGTAGAGCCGCGTAAAATAAATTACGCGAAATTCTTCGAATATTTCGTAAAATTGTATGTAAGATGTCTAATATACCTAAAATTGCCAGAAACAGGAATTTCATCAAATCACGTGTCTCAAAGGAAACTTAGAACATTCCCGACTACGGTGCACCACTCAGTGCAAAATAATGCTCATCTTTAAAATCTCAAATTCAAATATGTCACGTAACTTGATAAAAACAGATATTTGCTTGAGACCAATCGCTATTACCAGTATTGGTTTTGAAGTTGTTTGAAGTTGAAACATTGCTATAGAACAAGGGAATGCTGCCAGCATTGTGGGTAATGCACCACAAGGACCTAGTTATAAACACTTATTTTAATTAATTAATTATTTTAGTTTAATTTATCTTTATACTTCATAAACATTTAATGCATATTTTTTTAAATAAACTTATTAAATCAGTTACACATGAAACGAGTCAAACTGCATAAGTGTAAAAATAAAACAAAATCGAATAGCCTTTATTAAATATTGATAATCTGATAAAACTTTGACCTAGAATGGGTAAAAATTTCGGAGTATCAATATAGGAATTCTCGTAGTTGATAGAATTGCAGGGTTTAATTTCATACACGCTTGAAGCCAATAGGGTCGAGGGTAATACTGAAAATAGGGTTCAGCCAAATTTCCTTTAATTGATTGGTGTAGAAAAAACGTTGTTTCAGTTTTTTTTGCTTATTTAAGCTATTGCTTGACTTCAATCCCACCTGATTGTAAGTACCGATATAGCCTTTGATAATTGTTATTGTTTATCATGCATATATAAACATCTATTTTTTATAATTCATTTTGTACTTGTGTTTGAATGTTGGCTGAACGTGTTTATGTTGAATATTTTATTATTAACTTCGTATAATATCTGTTCTACAAGTACATTAGTATTTATCTAATTTAACAACGGGTTTCTCGAAATCTGTACTTAACTGGTCACACTTGGACATTTTAATGACAAAAATAACTATTATATATTCTCTGTTGTAAGTATCTATATATGTTCACTCAGGTTTACTTGAAATTCGTATTGAATCGGTCATCACCATATGAAATGTAAAATATTAAAATTTGTTTAGTTGGTATCACTTATTACACAAATTTAAGTCACTTGCTCCCATTCTAAGATTCCAAGGGTCGTGGGAAACTAGGTTCAACCCTCGCGTTACAAATGAGAACGTAAAAATAAACTTACAAAAAATAAATAAAACTAGAAATTAGTTGTGTGTATGTGTGTGAGTTAGATGTGTAGATGATTATATAGTTGACTAAATGAATTTTTTGCATAAGGAGGTACGAACTTTACTACATAAATAACATCTTTACGGTTTCCTAAAGTCCTTTTGGAATTTCATTCTCAATTAGTTATTAATGGATTGCAACAATAATTTCCTGCCATATATTTACTTAAAGTCCCATTCCTATTTACATCGACATTTCTATGGTTAATTAAACTTAAACACCATTACTCAGTTGTTACTTAGGAGAACAAGGCTCGCCAAGTGACGTGTAATAATGAACACGTGGAGGAAATTAATTGATTTCTGTACACGCTTTTGTTACAGTGTTGCAAGTTTTAAAATTGCTACAGATTTTAACCGTGTATTGAAAGAATAAGTAGCAGGTGAATCCAAGGAGATTAGTAGGTTTTATAGCTTAAAAAGATCAAGATCAATTAGTCTAATTATGTTCTACGCAGATCAACTTTCAATTGTTTCTATTTAGTTATTTTGAGGTCTTGTGTCAGATTTATTTGAATAATTTTTATTTATAAATATAATATATAGATAAATTTTTGTTAAATTAGTATTAATTTACTTTGCAACAATCCGCAAGCACAATGTATGATGGTATATACTTCTGTGCATTGAGGGAGGGAGGTTCTATGCATGTATAGATGTACGATCATACATTGTGCTTGCGGATTGTTGCAAAATAAATTATTACTAATTTAATAGCAATGAATTTCCGCAAAGTAACGCCTGATACTTTTAACTATATACATTTTCAGTAGAGTAATGAGCGCGATGCACGTATAACTTTTATTTCGCTCAGCCCATCAATTATTATTAACAATTTGCTATTAGTATTGGTTTGAAATAATATATTTTAATTAGAAGATATTAGTTTTTGATTATTAGTTATTATAAAAGCTAAACCAACCAGAAGTTACACCAATAAGCATCATAACGAAATGTTCCTTTTATGCTACACAATAAAACGGTGCAAGCAATACGAACTATTGTATTTACAAAGAATGGGACATATTATTTTTTAATTTAGTATAAGCACAGGTAAATATTGCATTTTGTCGAGCCAGTGGCGGATGCTCTTATTTATACTCCTTACTACTAGATTAGTGACTGTAGTCAATCTAAAGGGTATTTACTTGTCAGTTTTGACAGCTTAAACTTTTCCGTCAAAGCTTAGTTATCAATTTACTCATTCGTTATTAATCTGCGCGGATTCTTTTTGATAATATTTAACTTGTTAACTATTTATGCACAAAGATAATAAAACAGAAGTTAACAACGTATACGGAATACAAGGGAATTACTTATCTCGCAACGAAATCTCTTCCAGTAGCCCTGCAACATGAAATGCAGTTAGAGCTGCGAATTTGTGCATTATTTTAAAAATACGATAAATAAATGTATATATATATATATGTTTGTAAATAAAATCCTATAAATTTTTTTTTTGAAAACGTTAACACACTCACACCCCCGCATTAGGATTCCCTGTGTCGCGGGAGGCGTGGACATACACATATATGACATCACAAACACCCATGACCCGAAAACAAATATTTATCTGTCACATAAATGTCTGCCCCGGCCGGGAATCGAACCCGGGACCCCTCGCTCGGCAGGCAGGTTCACTACCAACTGGGCTATGGGGTCGTCTATAAATATATTATATAACTCAATAACTCGAAAATACGTAGAGAAAATATATATATAAACAATTGATAAATTAACAAATAGTGATTTTTGACAGATCTTTTGAAGGCTGAGATAGTTTTACATTCTTTAGATGCTAGGTGACAAGGTGTTACACAGTCTGACAGCATGGACAGATATTTTTAAATCTTAAAAATTAATTTGCCCAAATTTATTAAATCCATATGTACTTATGTATCGGCAGCATGAACTGTGATACTATATCGAATTCTTTCGTTCGATTTCTTTCACTGGGTTAATTGTGAAAGTTGAACGAGTAAGATGTAAGGTATGCGGCTTCTCCTTAAACTCGCTACTGTCACTCGATTCTTACCTAATATACTTCATAAGGTAATTACCTCTTTAAGCTCTAGAATTCTAGTCTAGAATTTAATTTGTTAATTATACGTGACTTTCTTTAATGTTACGTTCAAGTCGTAATCTTTGTTTAAAAGCGTAGTCGGTTCGGATGAGTCGATATAGTTTTTATATTTTGTAATTAATTTAAATTTATTTGCATGGGTAACTCGTTAAAAGCTCAGTCAAGGTTTACGCGTGATAGAAGTGTTAACTGGTTCGCAAATCAGCTCGGTTTCAGCTTACCTTACTCAATGGATATGTGGATTAATAAAGAATACTACAATATGAGAGCTTGTGATAGTTAAATATGAAGTTGATTTGACCTACATTCCATAAAGAATATTGTTGTATAATAGTTTTTGATATTAACTGGGATGTAGAATATAGGCGAACGATTTAAACACGACATATATTATTCTGTTTGAGAACTGATCTAATAAATGAATAAAGTAACAATTGTCGATTTACCACAGTGCGTATGCGAAATCTTGGAGTGTGTGAGTGTGATATATATATATATATATATATATATATATATATAACTACAAAAAGATGATAAAATGTATCATAAAAATCTTAAAGTAAACGTATGTTTACCTTTATTTTAATACGTATTTTCACGGTAAGATAGCGAGCTACCCGCACTGCGGACTCGGTATGACGCCGCTAACGTACTCGTATCAGGCATCGATATAAGTAATAGTTCTTGACAGTCGAGCACTTTACCTAACTATGAATAGAAAGCAATCCTCTTACTCATACTTTAAGAAAATAACATTGAATAAGATACAAGTCTAAGAAATATATTATGTTCTTGGACTATTATATAATGCTTCCTTAGATTTGATTTTACTTACATATAAATATAATAACGGTAGATCAAAAACAACCTTCGTTTTCTAAATGTAAGCGTTTATTTAAAATTATTTGACAAAATTATTACGATTTAAAATATGTACATTACAGTACGATTGTTGTGAGGGTTATGAACCTAACCAGCTGTTAAATGTGACAACCTTAGAATGTGAACGGTTGCTTCAGAAACAGGGTTTTGGTGAGCCACGCGGGTAAAAACCTATACCACCACAAATGTGAGGCGATGGGATCATGCTACGCGAAATCATACTCGGTTTCAGCACTTATAGCCGGACCTATGTATGTATATATGCAGCCTTATATATGCAAGATTTGAACTCGTGTGCCTTGTTCGAGAGACCTACGTTCAAACCACTCGGCTATCACTGCTGTTTTCACAAATATTTAGGACACTTATAACTACGGAAACTCGTACGCGATATTTATTATTTCTTTAAGGGTTTTGCTATACCTTTTAAACATAATGACTTACGGGTGGCGAATGGTCTGCGGGCACTATTGATCGGTGACAATTTCGCTAGCCCGGTGATTCACCTGAATGCTCCCTGAGGAGCTTGGCCCTTACTCATCCTGATGTATTGGTTGTATTATTGTTACGTAACATAGCGTAACTTTAAATGTAGGGACCGTAATTTCTCTTTCTTGAATATAACATTATTCAAACGAAAAGTTTTCAAATTCCAATGTGGAATATTGGATTTTATGCTAACTTCAATTTTTTTTCATAGCTTAATTTATTTAGCATTACACTGTAATGCTGTATATCTTATTATTGATACAGAAAAATAAAATATGATTTCAGGTTAGTTGTCGTTTAGGTACATGCATTATTTAGAGAATTTATTCATAATTGTATTATTATATACATATTTAACAGTATTGCAATGCCTAAATTCTTGGGCGATTTCGTGCTATGGAAAGTACGTTCTGTGGAACACAGAACGTGGACCATGCTCCATCATGTATGCTCTGATAGATTCCCAGAGTCAAACACCAAAGACAATCATAGACGAAGATCTCTCATTAAAAAGTTATAAGGTTTCTCTCTATACTGACTCAGAACAAACCTGGCCATGTCAATATACAATAATGGTATCTAAGTTATACATTAATTAATATTTATATTATGTCACGTCGTTGTCATATTATAATTGGGGAAGGCTGCACGTAATACGATATGCGACATGCGCTGACACGTGACGTGGCGCATGGCGCACTGCGTGTTTGTTACCCTATCTGTATGACACGCTAATCTTGTTCATAATCGTACTGTACTATGACGATCAAATATAAGTTCAAAAACGGTGTACATACGTGACGTATATTTATGAACGTTTTTCATTCAATTTAAATCGGTTATTGTCACCGCACGAATAATCTATGGTATCGATTTCGAACATTTCGGAGTGTAGTAATATTTTATTTTAATTTATTTTCGCTTGTCAGTAGATTTCGTAGATTTTCTATTACGGTAATTTTTTTTTTAGTTTTTTTTATCGTAAAGTATTTTTGTATTTTTTAACATTATATTTCAAATTATATTATATAATCAATTAACACCTCATATGATGAAGACTTATACCATACTTACACACAAATACGCATGTGATTTTATGAGCGTAACGGGCTCTAAAATTCCCCTCATTTAATAACTTTCAATTTCAAAAAAAGAAACAACAATGTATTGCTTAATTTCAAATTATTGAGCCTCCACCGCGGTCACGTTCGTGTTCTTCATTGAAACGAGCGTCTAGGGCGCCAGTCGTACGAAAGCTCAGAAACGGTTCACTTGAATATTTCTTCACCATCTTAATTTGTACGTGACTCTGGGAGTTAATTAGTAAAATTACGAGATCCACTCGACTGAATTTTTTATGCTGGACTTTATCGTCTGGCATTCAGACACGGTCATTGTGGAAAATTAAATTAACATTTAACTAGTGAGCCTAGACGCCATTACTCGCTCCACTGAAAAAACTCATTAATTTCTTTTTATTTGAATTCTTATACAGTGAAAAAGGCATTGTGCATTGTCTATGGTTTGACAGTTATACTATATTATTGATGACTGATTTTAAGAAGCATAGCAATAAGCAAGAGTAATGTAGTTGTCGAATTGAATTCATCTCTATTTTTTTTTTAAATTAACTGTATGTAATTAAATATAAATTATCATTTGCTTTGGTAAAGGAAATCATAGTGAGGTGTATACCTAAGCGATATAAGTCTGTTTTTAAGTGCGTATAACCTGCCATTCCGCACTCGGTCACTTTGACGGTCTTCGGCATAAACTATTGCGAATGGATGGAGAGACCCGAAGAGATTGAGTTGCAATGAAGACTTATTGAATCCTAATGGGCTGCCACACTAATCAGTACTGTTGTAATGGTAAAATAATATGCTTCGTTTTCACTGTTAAGTAGCTACTGTTTGCTACAAAATTGTTATTTTGAAACATTTGAACTTTTTTTTAATCTATGTTTTATAAATGGAACTTCGTAAATAGCAATTGAAATGTATATAAATTCCTTATCATTAAATACTTTTGATAATCTCCTTTTTGAGATGCTTTAAAACGTCAACTTATAAGTTGTTCTATTTTACTTCTAAGTGTTTTTTTATAGTTTTGAAGATTAACGAAAAAGCTAAGGGGACACCTAATGTTACACGGACACCGTCGCCTATAGTAACCTCAGAAGAGTCCCCAATGCATCACCGGTGCTGAAGAAGAGTTCTTTTTACGCGTTTTTTGAAGAACCCCATGACATACCCTCCGAGTAGACCTATCCGGGAACGCCTTAGTTGCTGTCTGATGTGTGCGAGTTAAAATAATATTACAATTAGTTTCTAGTCTTCTGTGTACAGCACTCAAATTATATTTTTCACGTTTTTTTTTCCTAAAAACAAGCTATAACTATTTTTCTATAATTAACTGAAATCTCCCATACGGGAATCCGTGTTTCAAACGACTAGACTATCAAAGTTTAATCTCAAAATAATCTGATGAAACGTAAAAAGGTTCTGCGATCAATGGAACTAAAATGGGTTAAGTTAAGAGCTATTGTCTAGGGGAATAATGAAGAATATTTGGCCAACAATGAAATGGAATTTGCTTTATAGATATGATCCTACGCCATTAGGTATGCTTAATATCCCTAGTACTTTTTTCATTGTATTGTTGGTCTTATATTGGATTAGTAATTTGTCCTCGCTTTGGTCTGGATAATTCAATGGGAATACATCTGGAATGGAATAGTGTCGTAAATTATGACCTATAATATAAGTACAAATATGCCAAGTATTATCTAAATCTGTTCAAGGTATTTAGTTTTATATGTGTTTAGACATATAAAGAAAATTGTCGAAAAAAAAAACGAGCTTAGGCCACTATATCCATAATAAAGTAAGTAATAAAAATAATAAATAACCTTTTCATACGTCTATTAATCTTATAATCTCAAATATGAAGGTATCCATTGTACTTATATTTTGGTTCCACCGTGTTTGAAATGATCTACAGAAGGTTTTATTAAGTCTAGTGCTTAGACAATAAATAAATAAATTAATTAAATAACTGCTAACGAACACGCACCGATCTCCCCTCCCCCTCCCGGACTACGATTCCATCTATTGCATGGACATACACAAATGGGACTTCACAAACACAACTTCACAAGCGATAACAAATAGCTAGCTGTCGTATAAGTGTATACATTGGCCGGGAATAGAAAGCTTAATTCGTTCGCTTCGCCCCGAAGTGGCAATGACCAGCTGAGATTCTAAAACCATTTTGTAATAGAATGACAAGGGAGAGCATGCAATGTTATTGCTATTTACTTAAGGATACGTGTTAATGTTTATCTATATAATCAATTGTACAAACACATGTATAAGTACATACTACCATGCATATGGTAGATATGTTTCTTTGTTAAGCAATTATTCTTCTTTTTTAACAATTTCATACTACTGTTACCACCTATCATAAACTTACCTACACCGTGGGCTCACTTTCGTGGGCTGACTCTTAATGCCTCTAGGTATAAAGTACGCCTTCTATTCACCTTCTGTACACTTCACTTCAGGTTTAAATATAAAAGTTTAAATAAATGAATATTAATAACAAAAAATGGTAGCATATCGATTATTTTCTGCTATAAAAACACGAGAGATTGTATCGACGATATCCTGATCATCAAAAACGTCGTAGCTCTGTTAAAATAGAACAAATCGGTTCAGTTTCTGGCGGTTACGTGACCGGAAAATCTTTGGCAAGATAATTGTGTCGCGTCGCGAATGCCTCCCTACATACTTCTTTGTCAAATTAAGAAAGTATGCGATTACCGTATAAGAGATTTTTTTAGTTAAATGTCGTACACGCGTGTTTTGACCAAAGTATTTTTAATGATTTTGCTCCCAAGTTTATACATTCCAGATATATTACACCAGGATATCCTCTGTTGCAGGGCTACTGGAAGAGATTTCGATGCGAATTAAGTAGTTATCTTGTATTCCGTTTTCCTTGTCAACTTTTGTTTTATTCACTGTGTGTATGTATGGTTAACTAAATAAAATAGAAATCGGGTACTCACGACTGTATTTTTAGATCTAATGTGGATTGGTAAATAGATTAAGTGTCAATGCGTCTCGGAAGGTTAAAATACTTTTTAGATTTGTGATGTACGGTACAGTTTAGTTTCGGATCGCGTAGACTGTGTTCTGCGGTGGGCCTCTGAAATATTGAAGCCATTTTGATCTTGTTGCATGGACTGCGGTTACTATGCAGTTGCCTGTTTGTAGGACCAAAATACCTTTATAAAATTTAATTATTGTGAGTACCCTTTATTGATTCTAAACGTGTTCCTACATTAAATTTGACACCTTATTATATTCCATGGTTACTTGTAGTATAAAAGTTGCTTTAGGTATAAAATCGAGAGTTGATTTATAAATAAGTTACGATGAATCTATACTTATGTATATAATTTGTTACAAAATTTTAATTTTATTTTTCCTATTGTTTTCAGGTACGTAACGTTTGCTTCTATCGTAGCACGTGAGGGAACCAACTGAAGGTATGGAATTTTTGAACCTTGTAGTTAATTAGTAATGTGTAACAATCGAATCGGTTGATTTAGTATCTATCGAGTGATCACGCGCAATTCAATTTGTGATGTGTTTTTTTTTATTTAACTGATTATGCTATTAATAACATAGCAATTACCGATGGCACATTTTACTAAATAAAGATATATACCTATACATAATATGTACGCACTCACGCACAAAACTCACACTCACCCACACACACAAACACTGTAGTAACTGTACATAAACGCTCGAACGCGCGAACAAACACATACAAACACAGAAAGTAGCTGAAAAACTAGCGTTATTCAAAGATTCTATGTACATTTTCTGATTCATTTTATAGGATTGGATTTTTCAAAGGCCCTTTCTTAATGAATGAATGAATGAATGTGAGCATTATGTTTGTTGATGCATCAATCAGTAAGGGTATCGAGTTTTATAAGTTATTAGAAACGAATGGAACTAACAAATTTTCACAACATAACACCGTAAAACAGAGAAGTGTCGGTTGTATTACTCTTTATACAATTCTACAATCACTATAATCATCTCAATTATAATCGTTCTGCATTAACGTTCATGAAACATACGCATCAGAGTAAACAATTCCCTTAATAATTGTAGACAATACATTACGCCCACCAAGCAACATTGAAAATACTTGAGCGTCAACATCATTATCTTAAATGTGCAATTAACACAAACGTGACTAAAGGCTAAATAAATTATTTAGAATTGATATATTGTCATAATGATGACTAGGTAGCGACAAGCGACATGTTTAAAATAATATATGAATCCTGTTCTAACTCGAACCAAATCCATGTTGAATATAATATTACATGACGTGCAAGTAAATAAAATTTTATTGTAGTGTACATGAAATTTTTACAAATGGTTAGAAATCTATCTCGGTAATGATAGAAAAGCTAAGTTAAGTATAAAGATAAAACTTATATAGTGTTTTTTTCATTTTCATAATTATATCTTTTTTCATATATTTTAATTTGAAATAATGATTAGAAAATAATGGCTACAAAGATGAAAATATGTAGACGATGAGAATTGAATGTGAAATATTGAGGAAAGAAAAGAGCGATTATAATTCGTTTTGATTATTGATACATAAAATCGGGGCTAGTATAAATCTAATCTATCTGTACTACTGATTCACAGCAACATGAGCACATATTATTCCATAGCGGATATGATAATTATTAACAAAAAAGACCTACAGTCAGACCTACAAAGAAAATTCCTTCAGTTGTATTATTATTATCATTTTCATTGTCATAAATCTAAAAAAATCCTGATTCACCTCTTTTTCACACGGTAGAGATAGGACAGTTGCCTTATCTAGCAGTTTAGTCGAACCTCGTGCGTGCTGAATAGCGTTTGAGATAAAGGGAATAAAGTTTATTGGGTTTATTACCCTTAGCGGCGCCTCGTGTCGCTTCAGACGGCAAAAACCAGCGCCCTCAGAGGCAACAATAATCATTTCAACCTAACGACAGAACCACAAAATGTGTTACACTAAAATGCATCGTGTGGCAACTCGAGTAGGTTAAAATTCCAATGACATAGTCTAGACTGTCACGCCTGTGCTGTTCGCCGCTGAGTTGGGCATAAACGCGAAGACATCTTTGATGTGCACCCTCTCGCCTCGGGCGTGAAATGCTTTCATAGATAAAGTGCATTTCAATATTAGAAGTTTAAGGCTCGATTTCAAATCGACTAGTAAAGTTTTTCCTAACATTATTTTTGTATGTTATTCATTGCAACAACAATAGTTACAATAGTTTACATGTAAATTTTTATTTGCACGCAATAAAATAAAAGGCAGTATATCGGCCAAGTTTAGAAGAGAATAGTGATATCGGTTTTTTGTATTATCGGTTTAAATTCCAGCTTGATTATATTGTAGAAGTTTTATCTTATGGGGCTTTTGAAAAATTATCAGAATTACACGATGCAACGAAAGTACATCAATGTAACACACAATTAATTATATAAAATGAATTTTGAGAAGTTCATTTGACTGAACACCCATTTTGCTTGAATAGTGATTTTTATATGGGTTTTTATATAGATTCTATTTCGTCTAATAAGGAAATGTGAGCAGATATTTAAATTTGTGCCTACGACGTTCGGACGATAAAAATAAAATCAGATATCAGAAAAGATAACAAAATCAACAATTTCAAGCTACTTTTACACCTGTATTTCAAAATCTATTCATATTTAATAATTTACTTTTTTCTATGTCTATAAAAGCTCTTTTTATAAATTTTTACTCTCACCCAATATCTACATCAATCGATCGGTACGTGACCCTTTTTACAATTATGTTTAAGCTGGATAATATTTTCTTCTCAATTGTAACTACGTACTTACGTATGTAGATACAGTTGTACCTATGTACTTGTGTACGTATGCAGACACAGTAGACCAATTATGTCAAAACCATAATACATGTGTTTGTTCACATTGCCGCACTTGATGTGATTCATTGAAATCGTGTACGCGTCTCTTGGTATGTACTCGTATCAAGTTTAAATGAGGCTTCATTTAATGCTCGCGTTAATGCTCTTTAATTTGGTTTCGTAGAAGCGAATTTTGCCTTTAATTGGATGTGTTCAATTTATGGATGGAAATTTTAATTCACAAATCTATTATCTTCAAGTCAGGAAATATCATCATTTTTATAGTCAATCACATGTTTGTCCGTCGATAGTACGTGTTTGTGATGTTCATGACCTACTGCGAAGTGCACTTCGGAGTGGGTGTGTGTGTGAAGGTTTAATCATCTATTTATCTCGTTAATAGTTTAGGGTCTCAGAATGACTTACGATACGATCATAATTTACTTTTCTGGTTGACTATTGGTTATGTTATGCTGATTATAATATTAGTATAACTTTTAGGTTCTAAAATTTTTCGCGATGTTTTCTTTACTAAAATTTGTGTAAAACAATTTCTGATGTCCACGTACTCCTAACTATGAAGAATTATTTATACCATTATTACCAATATTTTAAGAGAGTGTGCGAATTTTATTAGTTTCTGTATATGCGCAAAGTAATCTCCGGAACCAAGGCATCTATTTCATTTACCCATTGAATGGCATGTGGGTACCTTCTTGTCACAGCTACATTATTCCAGATGGATGTACGCAATGGCCAATATAGTATAAGACAAATTTTCCGTCTTTCTGCCTGAATACGATAATTGCAATTCGAATACCATGGCAGGGTTTTCGTGCCGTTCTTACCAATAGACGGACTGATTTACCAGAAAATTTTAGGTGTACGAAAAAAGAAAACAAAATCGCTGATAATACAGAGGGTTTCGTTACTGTTTGTAAACGTAAAAATCATCGTTGTCCAAAGTGAGGTTGGGTTACGAGAATGTTTATAAAACTTTTTGGCCTAGCGGATACTGAAAACGGGTAATTGATTCAAAATTTTTGTTTTAGATAACATTGGTTAAAGCGACATCTATAGACATTTTAACAAAATAAACATATTGTGTGAATATGAAGTCAAGTATTGCATATTATACGAATACATGTCAATAACTAGTTGGCGGAACAGTCGTTGTAAAATGGATTTTAATATTAATAATTACTGAAGAGGTTTTGCTAATAATACATTTGCAACTTCTGTTATCAGCTCGTTCCATACTTAGAAGCTGTAGTAAACAAAAAAATTGTGTGAATATGACCTAAATCGATATATAATTTCAAAAGGAATACCGAATAACAATACCAATGTTAATAAATATATAGAGAGTAGTAGGTTATAGCATTCGGTACAAATGTTTGACCAAGTAATTGATCTGTGACTATTCGAGGGCTTCTACCAAGTTTACAATATTGTAATTACCCTTGGGAACAAACTTGTTACACAAATGTTAAAATGTATTCCACTTCGCATTATAAAATAATATTGAATCTGTATGGGTTTTGTACTGTTTGATATTGCTTGGTATTTTTGTTTTGATAAAATTATAGTATTTGATTTTATTGAATTTTATCAAATTCGAAACCATTTCATTAGTTAGGTATTTTGTAGATACACTTATGAACGTCATTGATTTTATTTAATAGAAAATTCATAGTTTTATTTTGTATTTAGCAAAAGCAGATCTGTTTTTTGAGATGAAAGTATTCTACTTAATTAAAATTCATGTGATATGAAATAGAAAAAAATCAATGAAAAATATTTTGACATATATATATATATATATATATATATATCGATAAAAATGAGTTGTTACGATCTAGCTCAATGATCGACCGATCGATTCAATTGAATTTAAATCACAAATTGCTCCTAACATGAGCTCTTTTGGTGGAAGGTACACTCACAACGTGACCACATTGACTCGGATAAATTGTTACCTAGTGGCTCTACGAGTAGTTAGTGACATTAATTGCAATAAACAAACGTTTTATGTCGTGATAACTTATTAGGTTTTACATTTGGTGTCTACACAATACAATAAAAGCATCATCTAATAAAATTTCGACATTAATTTTCGTTCATTTATCATAAATCATTTATTATTTCATTAAATATTTTTCTCATCACACATTCATTCACTCATTCTACATTCCTACATACATTGATTTATTCTTCCCACAGGAAACCGTAGCGAGAAGTTGTGATTGTTTATTTATTTGCTAAACTAAACACAGGGTTTTTTCTACACAAACCTTCGATTTTCTCTTTTACCAGTTCATCGTAGCTTCCAGTTGGCATAAGGAACAATTATGGCTAAAAGATATACTATTAAATCCTTCCAGACAGACGGAGCGATATTTTCAAGAAAATATTCATAAAGATTAGCAAATATATTCATCTCCCGATTTCGAATCTCCAAATCGGATTACCTCATTATTTGTTAAGGCGGATTAAATACGAATCCGTTTTTGTCGCTCACTCGTTGTCATACCTTATTGCTCTTATCCTTGAAGCGATTTTATGTCCTACGTTATTGTTGGTAGATATTTTGGTAATGTGAGCTGTTATAATGATGTGGCCAAACGATGTGCGGGATGCAATTCTTAAAGTCATTTGAAAAATATACTAAATAGGTCCATTACAAAAATGTTGAATACCCGACGAATATATTTAATATATGTGATGTACGGGATATTATTAATTTCAACCATCAGTTACCCACATCAGCGTCCTACACCCATTGGACTGGTTTTTCTTGATCATCAGTGCGGATAGGTGAAGGCTTCACTAACTGATCCGTGTGACAGAAGTTTTTATGCCACCGGGAGGCCTTCGATAGATCTTAACGAATGTTATTTAAAGATAAAAACTGAGAACTACTTTACGCGATTTTGATGCACGTATACCGACCGTGGTTTTTTGCTACTAGCGTAAAACCATACAAAGCTTGAATGCGCTCGATAGTGCTTAATTCATTCGCTCATTTAGAATTGAAGTAATCTCTGAAATGTGGAAATTAGCACTAAAACCGCTAGTAGCGCTCAAAATTCTCATACTACTAGCATCGAAAGTGGTGCACATTGTTTTCTATTGAACAATTTCAGCATTGATCAATTGTTTGAATCGTTGTGTGGTTCAAAACGTTTTCATTCATAAACAATGTGAATTACTGCGCTCCCTAGTACTATCAAACAGATCAGAAGGTACCTTATCCAAGTTTTGATGCATTATTCAGTTTCAACTTCACTACATTTCTTAAAACATATTTTTATTACTTAGTGTTACCGTTGTGGATCTCTGGTAAATATTATCCTTTAGCGGGGAGTAAGTTGCTTTCAGAAACTGTAATGTCCCTTGAAATTGCTCTCGGTGGTTCAATCCAATTGGACTCTTTCAAACGCTCGAAGAACTCTGACAATATTTAATTACTTCTATATAACAAGGAAGATCTCGAGGCAAAAAAGATTAAATAACATATGGCCCGATGGCTAGCGTCGATCCTAAGTAATAGTTAGTTTTAAATTATAAAAAGTGCTATTATGATTTAAATAATTGTTTATAGTCAGTTATTGTCTTCAGTGGTCGTCTTATAATTTTAAACTTTCATTGTCGCGGACATTACACGTTTTAACTATAACAACTCAGGGTTTTTGGGTATTTTACCGATATTTCAACGGATAAAAAAGACATCAGTGCAGTCAAAAAAAACCCGAAGAAATCCGGTCTAGCAGAACATTTGATTGAAACCGGTTTAAGATGGGTTTAAATTAGCTCAAGCGTGAAATCCTGTGATAAAATTTTGTCAGGTGAAAACAGTTTCAAGTTCAGTGCGTCAAGATGTCATTAGTATCGTGTGTCGTCGGTATATAGTAACTAAGAACGCAAAACGAAATAGGCGTTAAGTTGACAGGCTCATCTGTTATTAATGTTTTTCAAGTGTTAACTGTCAACAGTTCCTCCCCGTCACCGAAGTCTCGCCATGAACATGATCCATGTAATTGGGCCAAAATATAAATAAAAACACAAAAATTGTGAGTCAGATACAGTACAACTTTTGGATAACTTACATAATTTCGACCTTACGTTATAATACAACTATACGTCGTTTCATCTGAGTTCGGGTACCAATGTAGCTGCTAGTTTTGCATTGGAAGTTGATTCAAACAAACTTTTACTCAAAATATTGTTGGTATCAGCGTCGCTTATTTCGTTTCTAGGCATTCCGTCTCAGTCTTTGGGTTTAATTGGGTATCAAAAACCACAAATTCCTAATATATTAATGCACAATGTCTACTTCTACATCAATTAAAAATAATATTGTATTAGTATGAAAAATTCGTATTAGAAGTCGCACAAAGCTAATAAAATAAAAACAATTAAAATAGTAAGTTATAATATCGATAAAAAAGTATTTTATCATCCGCGCAAAATCTAACTTCGCGGGTTGCAAAAGTTAGATTGGTATTACGCATATCAAAAGTTTTCTACAATTTTCATAAACCGATATAACAACGCATCCATACATAGAATAGGAGTTTTTTTGTTTGACGATAGAGTTGGGATTTGTTAACAACCTGTATCCGAATTTTCGATGCTTTGGTCTTTGTTAGGTCAATAATATTGAATTGGCAAATCTGTGCCAAAAAAATAATTTATTGTATCAAGCGAAATATACATAGATTAGTTACTAACAATCGGCTGGTTTACAGGTAAAAGGGTGAGAGAGAGAGAGAGAATTTTATAGTTCACTTTATACAGAAGATTCATGAATACGGAAGAATATAATGAAGTAAAGATTTTAAAATAAGTAATATATGTATAGAAGATAATGAAGTAAGCTTAAGTTACAAGAAATGTATGTCTTTCTTACTACATACATAGAAATATAAAGGTTTAGAAAGCAGTTGGGTTATAAAATGAGCAGTTTTTTGTAATTTTGGGACATAATTTTTAAATCTACCTATACTCTGCGTTGTTTCTGTGTAGCTATATTTGTAAATAAACAACTATCCATTTTTATTAATGATAACGCCATCATTCTAATGCTAAATAAAACATTTCATTGCATTAGCTACTTACTTCATATGTATAGAGATCCGATATATTTTAGCCTCACTAACTTACGTAACATGTTGAACATCACTCATAAATTCGCACTCAATCGACTGAGTACTATTTCAGTATATAAGCATCAGATACATTTATTAATATTATGGATATTATCGTTTTCTATATTTACCAGGAACATCACTACTTACCAAACGATTCCCATGAAAGTCTAACTCGTTTAATGGTTCGAGTTGTAACGAGTTGTCGGCTTATTCTGTTCGAAACCGAATTGGTGCCGTACTGCACTAAATTGAATTCCATAAAACGTAATATTTTGTTTGTTTTTTTTTCGTTTTTGCCAACGAAATACGTATTCGAAAAATTAGAACGCATTTCTTTTGAACGCATTTCTTTGAATACATAAACTTAGCTCTTTTTTATGATTACTGGTGGCAAAAGATCTTGAGTATTTCGGGCGCCTCCATGCTTTGGGAGATACGTGAAGCAGTCGATTTTGACCGTTGTCGATACAGAGCAGTTGTTACGGAATAAAGTAAGGAATGAACGCTTGGATCACTACTAACCCCTTGACCAATCCACTGGAGACGCGTCAAGAGCTACTTTCTAGGTCATCTCAATTATGAGGACACCCGTGCGTTTTAAGGGTTCGGCAATTAGTCGAAGTCAGTTGACTAATTCGTGATAGCACCCGATATTGCATAATTTGCTATCCAACTAATACAATCCATATTAACATCGCACAGTTTCTCTAAACTATGTAAAATTGTTTTGGTTTAGATGAAAATAATCATTGTTCACGCCACACCGCGCACAAACCAATAATTAATAACGCTACCAAATTTAACACGTCAAAGTTTGTAACGCTCTGCTCTAACCAAATAGATTACGTGTCGTTTCCTTTGATGGGCTTACAGTAATGGATTTCCCTGTTTGCCCGCGAACTTTCTTACGATCACTTAATCCAGCGCAGTTCGTATTTTTGTGTGATTTATGAACCCCTCTGACGCCAGCAGGGCTGGAGGTTTATCTTGGGTACTATAAGAATTTTATCGTAGACATATGTAATTTTCGTGGGTCGTTGACCCTAATCCGATGTTATCTTTGCTTAATTCGTCAGTGTGTGTGTTATGTTTTCGCTTTCAGTGTATTCACAGCTAATTGTAAGTGTGAGATCATTGTATGTTGTATGACAATATTTTTATTAGTGAGTGGAAATGTTACTTAGTTAACTTAATATTTTCTTACCAATAACTAATGATAAAAGCCATTTGATATTGAATGATCAATGTCAATCACGAGCGTTACATCTATCTGTTTATTAGCCTTTTAGTCAAAAATTTAATTCGAATTATGCGTATCATTCATCTCAATATGCCCGTCAGCATCTATACGAGTTAATGTTGGAAAACGTTGCAATATTCACTGAAAAAAAGATCATGATATCTCTGGCTGAAACGACATTAATGCTAACGAAATAATTGACAACTAATGTATTTATAACGAGGAGTACTCGAAAGTTACGCATAAAATGCTCAATATTTCCAAATGCATTGGAAAACCGTACTCTACTTGGAATTGATTTCCTAATACTTAAATAACATAGATTTCCTAATACCCAACAAATCTACCAATGCTAAATTTTAAAGCCTGTAGGATAAGATTTCAAATAGCCACCGAAACCAACTTTTTGGAAGTCTATCATTATGCCCAGAGCATAAGGGTTCATTTTAGAAGTTCGGGACAGTAATACTGTAGTAAATATTAATTTAACTAACAATTACATGAGAGCCTGAAATATGTGCGCTTGAATTTTTTCAACGTATATTTTAACTCCTAACACCGAAATCTTCAAAACTCCGAAAGATAGTCAATGAAGTGAAATGGATATGAAATTCATAAATAATTCTTAATTTTTTTTTATTAATTATACCGCAGAAATAAATTCTTATTATTAATCTATTTTTATTTATTTAAATTGATATTAAAAATGTTATATTATATTTTACACCAAGCTGTAATAACTAAATAAGTATTCATATTTACACCAAAAAATTTGTTTTTCATAACTATTGTTTTAATACTATTTGCCAAACTCACGCAAATTTTCACTATTTCAAGAAACTGTTACCGTTGAAGGCGGAAAACTTTAGTTTTTAAGTTCTTTTATAATATTCGAAATATGTAAATGTGGTCATTTGACTGTTACATTGTGAAATGTTGTTTCATTAATAATTCAATGTACACTCTAAACTGGCCAATCCGAAATGCAACGTTTGGTATATTATATCTTTCATACTTATATAGAAAGGTATTTCATAAGAAGATTTTGATGAAATATTTGTGTGCTTCCGTGGATGGTTTAGATTCAAAATAGGACCTGTTTTTTATGAATGTCAGAAATATGAATGTCAGACCTGTACCAAACTAAGACTATTATTTTTCAGTTTCAAATTTATGTAAAATGAACAGCAATTTTGTCTAGTGTCCAAATGGCCGAAGACTTAAGCTGTTGGCCCGAAGCCCTAACCGGACTATGGAACGTGACAGCCGTATTAGAGGCTCGGTCTCTCAACTGAACACAGACAGTGTGTTTAAATAGGATTTATTGTAAATGACAGTGCCTTAACATAAATAAGTCAATAGTATAGAATAATTAACTTATTAAATAGCCCATACATGGAATTAATAGACTATTAATGGAATTAACAAATTATTAATATAATCACATAATCTATGTGATGGTGACTGAGATCTCGGGTTCAACTATTGGCATTACACAAAATTGATGTGACAGACATTTATTTTTTGACGGGATCGATGCTGAAGTTAGATATGTACAGGTATATTATTATACCCGCAGCATAGTAGTGTAGTACCCATGTATTATTATTGGTAACCAGTGCCCTCGTTGTTGTTCGGCATACGTTTTCCTAAATTCAGAAATAATAAGGTTACCTGCAACATTTACTGTTTCCATCACGTGTTTTATATATTTTTTGTATATATTTTCCTGTTGTTTCTAATGTATGATTGATTTATATGGTGACGTTGAAAAACAAAATATTTTTATGTTTTATATTTAAATTAGTGCATAAGTGTATTAACAGAATACCTAAATGGTTGAATAACTTTGAATTGAAATGAATTGA
>PDGT01000017.1:4549498-4567304 GCA_003671415.1 Megathymus violae | reverse complement strand
TATATATATTTGGTATATTTGTAATTTATATGACATTGTCCCGAATGGTTTGTATCACAATTTTACTAAAAAGAGGTATCCAACGGAGCCCGATCTCTCGGCATCTTTGCTATTGTCCTAAATTCATTACGGATAAAGCATTTGTCAACGGCATACTATAAGTTGGATTTTTGAGGTACAAGCCTAGGGCATGCTTTAGCAATTTTAACGCCAAATTTGTGCAGGGTGTCGGAGCATATATTAAGGTTTTTAGTTCCTACGCCGCTCTAAGGCTTCCGACATGGCTTGACGATAACACCCAACGATGACAGTCGAGTAACAGCTTAATGGGATCTCCGAAATTGGAAAGCGCTCAAAAACTTTGCCACTAGCGATCAACCATCCCACTCGTACGATTATTAATGATTGACACAAACATTTGACTATCATTGCTGCACATTTATTAATAGCAAAGGGTCATTAACAAGCAATCAACCTAGTATAAAAATTAAATAGCATTTTGAATAGTTCTTTCAAAAGTTATGAATCTGTAAATTGTACATAAACATAGGCGTGCATTCGAGTCGCTAATTTGTTCAAAATAATAAAGAACATTTTAAATTACAGGAGTAAAATTTATGGTACCTATTTATAAACGCACGAAAAAACCATTACGGTTTTAATTAAAATCTGGACCACGTAAACAGTCGTGTGATATATTATGCATAAATATTACTTGGCTGTTTCCTCAAGAACTTTTTCCACAAAAATAGTGACCAGTGAAACGTGAATTGTTTTATGGGGCACAAGTTAAAAGGTCAACTTTTAGATTACCGACCTTATGCGGACATATTTTATGTAGTCGTGGGCTTATTGTTATTTCATTACTGGTCCAGGGTCGGAGTTGAGATGAAAGTATGTTTTACGGATCCTTAATTTCAATTAATTAATTATAAGCGGGCTACCAAATATAAGCGGTTTATTTTAGAGTATAAGTCATGAGCTATGGAGGATCTTTAAGTTAGTTTCACGTTCTCTGCTCGTGGTGCACCCTGCTATACGACGGACCAGGCTATGTTAGGTCTCGCCTTTTACATTAACCACTCAATTAAATCTCAACGGTGATCGTGTTAGCTACAACATTCATTTTACGTTCAATCGTGACGTTTCCTTAACGTATGTCAGTTGCGGTACCGCAGAGAGATAAAAGGTCTCCCGCTTCCTTCTCGACTTTAAACGTTGAAGGGGTGCCTTAGGTAATTTATCGGTTATTCTCATAAAAATGGGATTGATCACATGCAACTCGTAATTGTACTCCACAGTACTTATTTGTTCTTAAGTCGCCGACAGGCCCATGCTTACACTTACAAACCCCCATGTAGTGAGGGTAACGGGGCTTAACTGCTTAACTCGCCTTCTAATTACGTCCCTAAAAAACTTAAAAATATATATTTCTTAATCAAGTAACATAAATTTTACTTTATCCACATGATCCTATATCAAGAGTTAAAAGGTGAGGAATACTTATCGATACTAATATTATAAAGAGAGTGCGAATTTTGTGAATTTGTGTTGCGGAGGTTCATCTCCGAAACCGTCGCAACAATTTAAAAAAATACCATTTGAAAGGTACATTATTCCAGAGAGACAAAGGCTATGTATCATGTATATGCATGTGTATTGGCAAAAGTTATTTTGATATTCACTAGGTATTTGCTATTTAGAGATTAGCATGAATTATACCTACGTAATCTCGACTAAGACTGATGATTTGTTCTACCCGAACATGGTCGGAGCGGGTCGCTAGTAATAAATGGAAATCAATAAGAATTATCACTTCATTTAAAAGTTTATATAGTAAAAATAGGCTGAAATTATTCATAATTAAAGTGACGTCCATCTGTTGTAAGCGATCAGTCTCTTAATCTCACGATAATTTGAGATGCGTCTGCGTCAAACTGCCTGGCCCTGGCTTGGTCAGCAGACACGGCTAATTTACCCTAATGCTCTTACCCTTGTCTACATTAACCATTAACTTGTGACATGCTTAATTCGCTAAGTGCTTTGGTCAGTCGGTCGCGACACCGTCCGAGTCGCGAGCGATGGCGGGTACTATTATAAATTATATTTATTTGTTACGATCTCCGTGTGGAATGTAAATTAGATTTAACTTACTGGGAATGTAACTTAATTTGACAATTGAGTAATGCTTAGAGCATCTAGGTCAAGTATTAGCAACAGATATTATGTACTTTCAAAATCCATGTCGCTCAATGACTTTTGTTTGTTCTTTTGTGCAAATTAATAATGACTTCAAACTATAAACAACAGTGATATTATTGCGCATCTAAATATGTCGATTGTAATTTGAAGAGCCCAGTGAGATGTGCCCTTTAAGATTACAGAATCACCGCGATGACATCGATCACATACATATATTGACAATAAAGTAAAAAGTAAATATAGTCTAAAGGTCAAGAAACAGTTCATGTTTGTATTTCCCTAAAACAATAAAATGCCATCTCGGTATGTAACTTACGGGCTATAAAACTTTAGTTATATATACATATATTATTATTATTTCAGTATTTCAGACTATCATATTTACTAGGCTAAACTTAGCGCTCATGTACTGGACCACATTTGTTAAACATAATCTAGGGTTCGACCGAGTTGAATGACATTTTTATACTTGTTTTGCGTTATTTTAAGTAATTAATAAATACACAGGCATAGCTGAATAGTCAAAAAGTCAGTCGCCTGTGTGTGTAAGAGAGAGAAGTGTGATTTTTAAATAAAATATTATTTACGGTTGACAAGAAAATCGTGAGAAAACTAGCATAGTTGAGTTATCGTAACGGCGTCAAAGGTGTGTCAATTCTATAAATTCGCACTCGGCAATTACTTTTTGTCAGTAGCCACCCAACTGACAACGGCAGTTGCAAAGCCAATTAATAAGCGGGTTTACTGGTCCCTTTTTGGTTGATACTGCATCTGTAACACGATTTTGTGAATCTTTACCGGTGGTTATTACCAGCAAATAGACAGTTTGTGTTGTTCGCTTTGATAAGAAGAATATTATAAATATAGGTTGGGCAATGAATCCCACCTGAATCAGTGTGGTAGAGCCCAGCTAAGGAGAAATGGTGTGAAAAATTATCACCACAACGTTTCAAAATGCTATACGTAACTGTTCATCTATAGTCACCTTTGGTAGCCATGTGGCGGAAAGAGGAAAACTAGATAAGTTTTAAAAGGACAAAGTTAGATGAATCTTGACTGCATAATGACGCGAATTAAAACTTGTTGATTATGAATTTCATAGACTTTATTATAACGCTGGGAAGTGGAGACGAAAAATATTAATGTTTTTTAATGAACAATTCTAGTGATTCTTGAATAGTTTTAAATCTGTTCCTTCATTACCACAAACATTTTCAAATAATACGAGAGCGAAATTAATGTTTGATTATGTTGTTATTTTTATTGTTGAGGAAAATCAGTAATGGACTTGCAGTGCTGGTGGTAAGTGGCCAACGCAACTCAAGGACATATTTAACCTGAAGCGCTGAATAATAGCAATATTTGTGTTAGTGATCTACTTTAAATAGTAATACTTACACATGAGGCGTGATTGTGTTCATTGACATCTCACATTGAGATAAATTTCTACTAGTTACATCTTCTGTGTCAATAAAAAAAATATTATTTAGAATAAATATCACGACATACGAAAGAAAATAATATATCTAATGTGTCTGTTCGTTTGAAGGTGATCATTCAAAAACTACAGAACGGATTTATTTGCGATTATCATCATAGATGGTGTTCTTTACGAGGAAAAGTTAGCTGCTTAAGGTATACAAGAAAAAAGCTTTAATAGTGACGACTGACTTTTGTATCAAATTATAATTCCTAAAGCGGAACAAGGTACAAAAAAGTAATCTATTGAATTTGTATTACTTGAAACAATATTAAAAATACTAATAAAGAACAGATTTAATTTTAATCGCATGATCGTGTTAATTATTACTTTTATTCATTCACTTGTAACCGTATGAGAGTTGCAAATAAACCACAATTTGAAGAAGAAGAAGAAAACATTTGTTTCGTCATTTGGATATCAGATACAATTTTCGATAGTATACCAGTTTTGATATACCGGGGTGGCGTCAGTTTCGTTCCCAAACGAGTACAATAATTCACTCGGGGCGCATATCTAAAGGGTGTAATTAACGCAGGCTGGCCTCTATCAATAACAGATTAGCATGTAAAAGCTAATGGCGCAATGGGTGTGTGTGTGTCATTAATTGGGTAATAAATTATGGTCAGGTCAGTCTTAGTTCGCATCTGGAGCGTTAGATCTACTGGAGTAAATAGGGTTTTAAATTTTTGTGTTGAACTCATCTACAGTTGATGTTATTGTGAAAAGAAATATTAATTCCTGATTCTGTTACGAAAATTTAATAATAACAGTGATGTTTATAAATTGAATGATTTTTAATTTTTGGTCAATCAGTAATAGCTCAGCACAGTTACTTACACCAAGAACTTTTGCGTCTGTGTATGTGTAATGTATATACATAATGTATGTATACCATTATAATGTAAGTCCTTAAGGAAGGGTAAATCAGCTTTACTAAGTAAGTGTGCTTTACCCCCAGTACTATTTTTATTTTTATATCATTCACAATTAGGATGTGATTATTTTGAAACATTTAAATATGAGTAAAAAAGATTCTTAAAAATATATACAGTTGAAAATCTAATATTTATATATACATATATATGTACTTCACTTCAGAAACTGGAGCAGATATATACCACACATAAGTATGTGTTTCCCATAGGCAACATGTAACCACATCAACACAAAACTTGTTTATTTAGGACCCTTGCATGCCGTTAAATGACCTCTCTGTTGCCAAGGCCTTTAGCCGCAGACAAATGGCTTTATAACAAATTTGTGACATTTTTTCATTAATAAAATATTTATGAAAAATATTATGTATGGACACGTTCACCATTTATTGCAAAATTACAATGTACTAGTATATATTTGGTGAATATATATAGTTTTATAAGACTTTCATAGTGATGTCGCTAAAAAAAGGATATGATTTTTTAAATGATACATTTTTGTATGGTATATTACGTTTTAATGTCATTTTTGTTGTATTTTGTACAAAATTTTAATGTACAGTTGATAAAATGAATGGGACTATTTTACAGCAAATGTATTTGTTGTCATCATAAGTATACAATGAACAATAAATTACTCATTAATGTGGTCGTTACGAGTTTGGGTACTGCTTCACCATAGTGGAAAGTGTGTGTATAACCTTATACCCTTGAGAATTCGTCGGAAAATTGCTATTTTATTTAATGATATTTGTTACTTCGTAGTACCTATTATAATTTTTAAATGTAATACATTACGTTATTACATTTTAAATGTAATACATTAGATTATTTCATTTTAAATGTAGTACATTACATTATTTCATTTAAAGCGTAATACATTATATTTCAGACTACTAACTCAGTAACCCTGTCTGCCGAAAAAAGGAATCTTGGGTTCGATTACCAGCCGGAGCAGACATTTATGTAACTGATAACTTTTTTCCTGGCCTTGGGTGTCTGTGATGTTGTACTCGTATTAGTGTATTTCCATGTCACCCGCAAGACAGGTTATCCTAGTGCGTGGGTGAAAGTGTGTTTATTTTATTTATCAAACTAGATCACAGTAATGTATAAAAAATGAGCCTTAAATTTAATTCAATCGTTGTTAAGGTTAATTATTTAAGAAAAAGGTCAATACACCGACTGGTTTTTGAGTTTTAAGGACATTTTAGAGTAATATTAACTATGATGTAAAATTGATTTTTCACTTTGAAATTGTAACATAAGTATGTACAGATTTGCAATCTTAACAATTGGTATAAACGATCGCAGTTTTTAATGCTACAAATGCCGCGAGTTACTGTATAATTTCTAATAAAATTGCAATATATTTCAATATTCAAACGGCAAACTGTAATATATTACTGCCAGTCCGACTTATATGCAATGTTGTCATCACTTAGGCAAGGTAAGCTTTGTAATTGGACCAATATGCTGTTACGTTTGGAGTGTTAAAATCTGGTCGAAACTTGAATAGTAAATGATGTCAACTGCCCCTGGTATACCTCACTAGCGACCGAGGCAATGGTTATTTCATCGATGATACCTAGAGTTTGTACCAGACAAGGTTATCTTGAGAGCACCAAACTATGACATTTTTCACCTGTCTGTCTAGTTACTGTCTTGAAAATAAACTCAGGGAAATTACATGGGGATTAATTAATGAATGAAATGAAATTCGAAGTTGGTTTTTACAACCACTTTTCAAAAGTCAAATTACGCCATCGCTTCAACAAATCCCTACGGTGAGTGATCCCGGAAGAAAAAGCGGCAAGAAACTCCCGACAGTTTTTTCCTTATCACAGTAACAAAAAGCACTGACTACTTATGGCTGTATATTAAACTCATCAAAACACTGGCTGTATTGGGGCGGCCTAGAATACTCCCCCCAATCTCATGCTGACAGAACAGGGTGTCATAAGAGGCGACAGAAGCCAGCCTGCTTGGTGAAAGGCTTCGCGTAAATATTGTATTATCGGTATTATTATTAAGTAATTAATATTATTACTGGTATTATTATCTTTCTGTGAAGCCTGCCTGGCTAGCTACCACCCTCCTGCTTAAGTCAGCCGCCAAACGACTCGTCATGTTCCGGCTGGGGGCTTGAGAACCTGTACATTCTTTCTTACCTTCTTCTCATTTCCTGGCCGACAACGCATCAGTGATATATTTGGTCTTGTTGATGTCCATGGGTGACGGTGACCACTTACCATCAAGTGACTCGTCTGCTCGTTTGTCGGCGTTTAATATAAAAAAAAAATCAATGCATTTTTAACATAAAATACATATGTCGAGTGTAATAAATCTGTCATTGGCCCGACAAGTTCTCTGCTTGATCGCGATTATTTTTCGGAGACTATTATAATTATAATTATTTGAATATTAAACTTTAATATAATAAAATTTTCAACTCTTTATAACTATATTATATTAAATTAGTATACTTCTATACAGGAGGTTCTATGCATATACATATAGAAGTATATACCACATAGCAAAGTAATTTAATACTAATTTAATATCAATGAATTTCCGCAAAGTAACGCCTGATACTTTCAACTATATTATACTATTTACATACAATTTTAACGAGAATACTGACGTCATACACTTTATATCGTTTTGACAGATTAATTGAAGTATGGCAATTAACTCGACACGCTAATACATAGCACGATGAAGTATGATCACGCGAATGTTTCCAAACTTGACGTCACTATATCAAAACACAGTAGCAAGTTGCTCTCAAAGAAGGCGGTGGTACTCGAAACTCACTACTCAATGGGGCAAATTGGCATCTAATGCAGTCTCGGCACGTCCAAACGCGACCAACTCATTAACTCACTTCCATATAGTTAGTTCAGATTGAAGCCTTTGATAAGAAATTTCAACGTTTGGTATTTGCATAATAGCTACGTTGACATACAACGGAGATCCTAATTACACAAATTTACATAATTATCTCACATGTAAATATCCTTCCGGCCCGGGAATAGAACGGGAGACCTTTCACTTGGTAGGTTAGGTCTTCGAGGTTTTGTTTCGTTTGAATTTCTAGTTCAAAATCGATCCATTTAATCATCTATATGTTATAAAATTAATTTATGTAAAGACGTAACTAATTCAGTAACTTGAGTGTAACGATCTTTGAAATCACTATCCACTTTCAGATGTCAAATGTCAGAATGAATGATTGAATGAAATAATACTTATTGGAAATTGGTTTTCACAACCAAATTTCGCACGTCGAACTACGCCATCGCTTCAACATATCCCTACCGTAAGTGTACCCCGAGGAAGAAGCAGCAAGAAACTCTCAAGGAGTTTTTCCTACTCACAGTTACAGAACGCACTTATGCCTACATATTAAACTCATGTCCAAGCAGTCTTATCCTTAAAATAATCATCGAGTTTGTTATAACCTTTCCGCATTGGAATGCTTTTGACGTGAGTTTTCAATTTACAAAATGGTGTTTCTGTCAATTGTAACGGAATTTTGAAATATTAAATTGTAAATTATCAGCAGTTATGTGGCGCCGTAACGAAACTTTATGACCTTTATGACCTTTATGACCGTTCAAGTTTGTAATGATGATGACGACTGCCATTAGAATTAACAATAAATATTTAATCGGAGCTTTTCAATTTCATATTTAGTGTAGATAAAATAATGTAGCCGACTGTATTTTAATTTAATTTTAACGACCCTATAGCCCAGTTGGTAGTGATATTGCTTGCCGAGTGGGGGATCCTGGGTTCGATTCCCGGCCGGGGAGATATTTATGTGACAGGTAAATGTTTGTTCTCGGGTCATGGGTGTTAATAATGTTATATTTGTGTATGTCCATGCCACCCTCAACACAGGGAAAAAGGGGTGCAGAGGTGTAAGTGTGTAAACGTTTATAATAAAAAAAAATGAAGGCACGTTGTAATTCATATTAAGCCGTTCGTTTCAAGAGATGCTCCAAGAAAACTGAATGTCTTTGTCACAAGGTAATTGCAATTTTCTTTAATCACGATATTGTTGTTACGCCAACATTACGTTGTGTATTCTGGTTCTTAATAGGCATATAATTTTATTTAATGTCACGTACGTGCGTTTTCCTGAGATATCCTGTACCTTATGAGTACGCCGAGGAGCGGATTATATTTTAGGACCTCTATTTTGTTTGTATACACAAAATTTAATTTGAACATATATTCAGTTGATAATACATATACTTTTAGACGATTCACATTTCAGTGGGGTTGTTACTCTTGTCTGTAAACCGAAGTACTCGGGTTCAATTGTCGACTTAGCTTTTGTGTCTTAAACACGCATGAAAAGAAAAAAGTTTGTATGCGTTTTTTTATTAATATATTCTGGTATTTGTATTAGGATTTTTGTCTGTCTTAATATATATGTTACAGTTAAAACCAGTTTTTAGATAGAACGCGTTTTACAACGTAGTAGTACGTAGTAGTACGTACGTAGTTAGAACAAGTTTTTACTAAATGCCTTTGTTAAAACTAGAATTTAGGTTAGGTTAGGTTCTAGAGGTGATGCGCACGGTCTTCCCGCGTGCACCTAAAAGACGGAGAGATGAAGTAGCTCCAGATTCATCCCGCACAGGGACGGGCTCTGAAGAAGAGCGAACGCCGTCGGGACTGCGGAAGAATGCGAGAGCGTACCCGCAGTCCCGACAAAGGGCGCTCAGAGGAACACCGTGGGGTTTTAGCCGGTAGGAGTCTGACATACCCTCTCAGTCGCTGAAGCGTTGAGGGTCATGAGGCCATGAGGGTTTCCCCGCGTAAAAAAAAAGTTTAAGTTAGGATAGAATGAACGAGCACACAGCGCGAGGATAGCGCTCGGAAATTGATTCCCCCGCACTTGTCGAATCAGGTGACGTCTTGCGATCAATGAGAATAAGATACGATGAACTTTGAGAATAGTTTTAACTGATTCAATTCGGAAAAACGCGTTTTGTCTAGTAAGAACTAGTTTTAACTGATATTCAATTTTGAGCATTAGTTAATTCTAGTTGTAACAAAGGCATTTAGTGAAAACTAGTTCTAACTAGGGAAAACGCGTTCTATCTAAAAACTGGTTTTAACTGTAACACATATTTATTATGTGCATTTTAAATTTGTGTGTCTGTCTTCAACGATTAATTGAACTGTATTAATAAACTATTGTGAATACAAAAGGCAGTTTTCTGCTTACATGGTAATACTGAGAATCAATTTTAGTTCCATCTTTAATTTTGTTCACGGGTATGATGTCTTTCGATCCAAAATTTAACTTATTTATTTAGTTTTTCACAAAAATCAGCTACCCGTATTCAGTATACGTGCAGTTCATCTTTAACTTTATTCGTTGTGCTCATTTTATTACTTAGATAATTTATAATGCTTATTTTAGTTGTAATAATAAATTAATAATTATTTTTTACTATACAGCCTTAACAGATCTGACAATAATCGCTGTCAATAAATATAGTCATGGTAAGGAAATATTAAGATACAGATAGTTGATTTTGGTATTAGAGACGAGGCACGCTATTCGGTTAGTTGGGCTTTAGAACTTCCGAGACATTTTACTGTATGTTTATACAGGTTGGTCCCTCCCACCGCACCGCTTAGTGATTTCCCTTTCTCGTCTTTCCAGGAAAGCTGGGTGAAAATACGGAGCAATTAATTTAATCATACCACTTATCTTTGGATACTAAAGTGTTTAGGAATAGAGCCCGTAAATGCGACCATTTGTTAGGCAAATAGATGTGTTTCTCCTGACTTTGGAGGAAATAGCGATGCAGTGTAAATTTATTTAGATGAATCGATCGCTGCGTCAGAGAGGTTAAGTGTTGATATTTGTAACACTTCATTATATTTACAAGTATATCATCTAAGATGAGATCTTTTTATTTTTATGGAATTAGTAATTACTCATGCAGTCCGTTTATTTTGAAGTACCGAACCCAAAATTAATTGTGGAGGTTGCAGCGCTCATGAGACTAAAGCACTGGCTTGTGTCAGTCATAATTAATTTACCGAGCTAAGCGACTTCAAGCGTGATCAGCAATTGGATAGAAGACCGTCAGTAGAAACATTTTATTGTGAGTTGTTAAGCCAATTTTGAGCTCTAAGGATAGCGTAAGAAGTAGTGTAGTTAAGTCTAAAATAAAATAATATTAAGTAATGTCAAAAACCTTAATTGTCATTATCAGCCTCTTACAGTCCACTACTGGACATAGGCTTCTTTTAAGATGCGCCACATAGCCCTATCTTCGGCTGTTTTTCTTTAGTCCCTTTCCACAGCTCTACGTATATTGTCGCTACATGTGGTCACAGAGCGTCTCCACAATATATCTACGGATTCGTGCTTTCTAAAACCAGTTTACTCCAACAGTCATTGGTCCTGCGGTAGACATGTTTAGCCTACTGTCACTTCAGCTTGTTAATCCGTTGAACTATGTCGATCACCTTAGTTCTCTGGTGAATCACTTCTTTCTGGATTATATTTCTTAGAGAAACACCAATTATAACTCTTTCCATAGCCTACACTTCGCATAGATGGATTAGTCCAAATGGTAGTGGCTATGTCTCGGCTATGCGCGTCATAACTGGTAGGGCAAACTGGTTAAAGACTTTCAGTTTAAGGCGTAGTCAAAATCCTTAAAAACTATTAAATTTATAATTATTTCACCCATCAGCCCTTAAAAGTCCCTTTATACTGCGTTCGCTCTCGAACTAGCTCGATGTCAATTCTGCTGATTACAGACAATACAGTTTTGATTCATATCCGATCTGATCAGTTGATTTGTCATGTTCTTTAAGTTATGTCTTGGAGTCCAAAACTGTTCAGAGTTCGCACACCTTTTGACATATAGCGAAAAAGCAGACATATTACGCGGGTCTATTTGTGTAAGAACGTTGCGAAAGCTTGCTCAGCAATTATGTACTCTTTCTTTTGTTAGGTTTCTTTCAGCTGTAGACGGCATCAAATAAGACATACTCCTATTAAATATATGTTTTGCCTTTGTAAATGTTGTCTTATTACAAACGAATGTGCCTTTGAGACATTTTACTCAGTATAACAGTTTTAAAAAACTCTTCTAGGTTAAGTCAAGACTCCCAAAATATATATTATCCTATACAACGTATGTTATGCGGTAATAGCTGCCTTGAACGTTGGTTTCTCGTACGGGAAACCTGTGTTCTAATCCTGCACGCACTTATAAATTAATCATAATTATGTGCTTAATAAAAATAAACAACTGTTTCGGTGAAGTAGAACATCCTGAAGAAATCTACGAACCTATGATATTTTGGATATTTATCAGTAATCAATAATTTTGCGTTTACGTATTTCTTTTGTGTGTATGATTCATAAGTAAAATCATTGTCGTACAAGCCAATTTTTCCCAAACTACAAAACTTTGCAAACGTACTTGAGGTTCAAGCAGGATTTACTGAAGGACCATAATAATACTCTTGTAATTATCTCCCTAGAGTGAAGTTCATTGTGTTATTTGATTTTAGTATTTCAAAGCTTGGCTTTATGCATTTAAATTAGTGCTAGTATTTCCTGTTCGTTAACCTTGGTGCGGGTAACGTCTATGGCAAACTGGAACTCGGTAGTGTAAGTCCTTAATTATATAATAACGCCACCAAAGCCCAACTCTTTGGCAAGAGTGCGCTTTGAAACTGCCAAATGACTAGATAATAATGCTTATAGAGGAATTTGGAGAACAGCTATTCGTAGTTATGCTTCGTTTGCCACTATCATATAAACTTTCTTAATATTGCCTTCGTTTAAAAATTATGTTTATACATATGTATGTCGTTCAATTATATAACACGACAGAATAAGACAGAATAAGCAAGAATAAGTTAATATAGAAGTATTTGTTTCGGTGAAGGAAAATATCTTGAGAATAATATACCTGTGATGATTTCATAATGTTCCCAAAGGTGTATGAAATCTTTTTTTTTGTTGACGAGGGGGAAACCTTCAAAAGGTATCCGGTGCCGTGGGAGCGACGCCGGGTTATGTGGGATTTTTACCGCACTGGCCTTCCTCGGTGCTATGATAGGACTCCGGGATCTCCATCGGAACACGACCGGAGTCCTATGAGCGCGTGCCCCGTCGGGCTCTGCTCGGGATGAGCGAACGATCATCCCCGAATTTCTGGTGTTACGCCGATATGCGGTCACACATATCGACGTCTTTCCCAGGGTCGTTGCAGGACGGTTCAGGCTCACACCCTAGCCGCCCACGACCCCGGAAGCTCCCTTTTAGTCGTCTCTTACGACAGGCAGGGGATACCGTAGCCCTATTCTGGTTCCGGGCTACAGGGACAAGGTGTGTGAAATCTGCCAACACGTATATGGCCAGTGGCGGATTATAATCTTAACCCGTTTCATTGTGAGAAGAGACCCGAGCGGGGCAATTATGGCTTGTTAAAATTGTGATGATGTCCATCACCATTATGGATAGATCATCGTCTATAAGTACAATTTGCACAAAATAAGAGGCACCATCCATCCTTAAGTGATATCCAAGCTCCTTTACTCGTGGTGTATTCTACTGATCAACGGAGATGGCGCTGGCCCTCCATTCTTCCTGCTGGACATCACGGGGCTCTGCAGGTACTCGTACATATAGGTAATATTTTTACCTGCCTGATTAGTTGCTACCCTCTTTCGGAACTGTGAAATGATTTTGTCCAACTTATACTGTTATGTCAACGGATTTTCCATTTCTCATTTGGTGGGAAAAGCTTCGCCTTTGGTGTTACAGATTTGTATAGGTGGCGATGATCGCTTACCATCAGGCCCCTCTGCTCGTTTGTTGACTGTTAAGCTAAAAATAAGCCAAAAAGATGTCAGCACTTTTTTATACATCCAATGTCAGTGAGAGGCGGTTTAAGGTTTAAAATTTATGAATTGTCCTGCATCTATGGTAATTAATTATTGTTAATGACTTAAGGTCATTGAAAGCGAATTATACTCTTGATTAGATAGGTATAGAAGGTAAGAATAAGATAAATATATCATGTCTTGAAAGACTTGTAAAAGTTTTATTTATAATTTAAACATGAAACCGAAGGTAATTGTTTACTTATTAAGGTAATTTCCACAAACGTAACGTTTACAACATAACAAACTTGGGTAGACACAATTTGGTGGAAAAAATAACCATGAAGACAGTGACAAATAATAATCTTGCTCTGTTTTAATAATAAGCAACCAAGATGTATACGTTGCTCTCTTTTGTGTGCAATTGAAAGGGAATATTACATTCTATTATAAAATTTTCTGTCTATGTTTTGTACTACGCTTGTCTACGGTTTGTTCTATCAGAGTCTGTCACATATTAATTTTCATTAAATTTAAATGGAAAAATAAAAACATCTCCTCCAACCCGTGCAGGAGCAGCCTGGTGATATGGTCTAAGCCCCTTTAGTAACGAGAAAAATTGTGCCTAGCGGTAGGCTGCTTTGAAGTCAATTTAAATACATTTTTTATTTATCAACTGATTTAGATTCAGCAAATTGAATCAGTTGTTTGTTTTAAGATATCACGGAGATTAACGTTCCAAAATGCACATATTAAAAAAATACTTATGTTTTTGTTACAATGTGTAGAAAATAATTACAGCCTGTCACGCCTGGTCACCATTTCCGATTCCTTATAAAATATTAGATAATAAACCATAAACAGTATTAGATAAAAAAAAAGATTAGATTATTATAAAATATTAAAATTTATTTGATTTGTTTAATTTTAGAAAAATCTTTTAAGATTTACGCAACATTCGCAAAACGTGGTCATAGCCACTAATAGGCTAGTTGTTTGCCAAATTGTGGGCGATGTTAGATAACGGTAATGGAGTACTTAAACAGAATATGTCGCTCTGACAACGTCGACTGCTGCAAACAGCGACCTAATAACTATTTGTGTTAAGCTTAACAACTCAGATGGAGACCGTCACAATTTCTTTTTTAACAGATTATGCGACGTAAGTATACAAAATAACTTTAGCTGATTAAACGGTGGCTTGAAGATCAAAAATTTAGACAGATTTGAAACTGGAGCGAAATATGAACATCTTAGAATTTATTAGATTATAATTGAATGTCTAAATACTGGAGCGTCCACTTCGGTCTCTGTCGTTGTTCTTCTGTCGCTAAACTGAAAATCGTAAACTAGCTGTTACAATGTAACAGACATTTTTAAGACAGGTGTAAAGTAGTAATAAAATAAGTTTCTGTTATAAGAAGTGTTGCATTTCTAACAATTCTCAGGCCATCATTTTGTGACGACCGATTTATTTATATAGCACTTATGTAGCACATTACGACGACCCTGTATTCTAGATGTTAGTGACAGCGTCTGCCGAGCCAGAAGTGCCGACTTCGATTTCTAGCTGTAACAATATTTATGTCAGATATATATTTTTTCACGGGTCGTGATTGTTTGTCATATCTCATTTGTATGGCTACATCACCTGCAATATTGGAACCCTAGCGGAAAAATAGAGTTCTCATTTGTAAGCATTAATTGTCTAAAGGTTAATTTCCTGTTTGGGAGACACCTTCGAATCTTTCAAGCACTTTGTCGAAATTATGTAAGTATTTGAGTTTTAGTGTAACCTAGGTTGAACATCCTTGCTCACCTGAAAGTCTATTATTCTCGCATGAGTGAAGTTTAACATCCCGCAATTGGCCAACGTGTTGGCCTATGGCCTCACTTAGCAAGAGGACAAGAGCCGAGCAGTAGGACGACCACTGGTTGTATCAAAGACGGCTTACTAAGTATTTCATTAATTAAATAGTGAATAAACATGTCTAAGAACCGATAGAGACTAATTATATCAATATTCAACTGCATTAATAGGTCGAGTTGTCGAACGCAAGATCTTAAGATATTGGCTTTGTGTATCGTGCACGGCCCAGTGAGCGCGGGCCATCCAAACGGAAATTTGTCCCGACATAGTAACGTGCTTACCAAATATTGTTTACCTAAATCGCTCTATGAGAATATACGATATCTTTACATATATAATCGTTGGGAATTTTGATACCGATCGAGTAATTTCGGTTTGAGTGTATGTACATTGTGAATAAATTTTATTTTAAACCGAAATAATTTATACTAAAAGTCATATTCCAAAACAAGGTCTACAGAGTTTCGGTTTTTTCAGTACAACCATAAAGTTATGTTACATTTATCAGTTTATACTATATACATATTGTAGGGTTTCGTTTACTGAGCGACTACATTGTAGATAATTGCTTTGTGCCTATATTTTATATTCCTAAGTCAAGATGAAGTTCTCCCTTTGATAATAAACTTTGCGAGCACTAACATATACATATGTCATTAATTACTATATTGATTGCGGTAATTTACAATGTTCTCAGAGAAGCGTAGAACTTAGTTTCTATTAAAAAAAACATGAGGAACGAACAAAAAATTGTCCCGATTTTCTCTTGAGATTTAAGACATTAAACAGATTATCAAAGTAGGTACTTTAAACTTGATGCAACGTGAAACATACTCTATTTTCGAGAACATTTTGAATATCTCATGTATTTCACAAGCGCTGTGCTGAGTATTAAAATATGAATTGAAAATGTAATTAAAATCGAGAGAAATTGCCTGAATTGCTATAGCAGTTACAATATAAGGATAAAGTAGCATTCATTGAATAGAAGATTAAAAATTTCATCCGCGGGCTCCGTTTCAAACTATAGCGGATTGCGAGCGTAGTCTAGTAATTACACTCTTAGAAGTTCACTACTCTTCGCGAACTGAGAATAATTTCTGCGGATGTTCTCACGTGGAGAAACAAATTCAAATATTCTTCGTTATACAGTTCGAGTAAGGTTGTACCGACGTTGTATTTATTATCAATTCTATGAAATGTGAGGCGGATTAATGGCCGATTACAATAACTTATCTATCTCTTACATCTGGTTAAAAGATCATACTATAGAAGCTGTACTTTTCATTGCAGTTTTGTGTTTTAATATATACAGATATATGGACATTTCTATCCATTCAATTAATATATCACTCCAAGGGATCTATCGCTAAAGAAATACTAAGGATAAGTAAGTAAGACAAAAAAGAGACTTTTAACGAGCAATTAGGGATAGGTTAATAAAACTTGCTGTAAATTATTGATGTTTGTTATGAAAATTTTGGTTACCCCTTATATATAAAAGATAACTTAAGGTCAAAAAACATTACAGATTAAGTGAAAAAAATTAAATTGGCCTCCAACTACAGTTTTTACAGATTTTAGAGATGTATTTATAAAATTTCTGAAAAAAACGGGTAAAACTTTCTTCGGTTGCATTTACTATTTGTTATTTCGCAAGTAAGACCAAGAAAAAAGATCAAGCAACACTTCACGTTTAGACACTGTAATTTAGTAGAATAATATACCGTTTCAGAGATAGGACATTAAAATTTTACTACGGCGATCTAGGGTCGGATGTGGATCTAACTTGGGCTGGGAGTAAGTTTCGCGAAGTAATTACATTCTAGAACTTCGCTACTGCTCGCGAACTAAGTATTCTTCGCGGTATATTTAAGAAGAAACAAATTTAACGCCGCAAAAGTTGACAAACGATACGTCCTAGAATAGTTTGACTCTTGATATGGTGGCGTATATTTAATCAACAATTAAAATTTTTGTTCCAAAGTTCAATATGTGACTTAAAATATATTATATGTAACTAGATTAACAAATATACAAATTAGACGTAAAAAAGAATTTTGAGTTTGGTTAGAGATTATTACGACAGATTTCAAATAATTTTAAAAACAATATGAATGAAGAACTTTCGTACCGAGATTTCTATAATAAGTTTTAAGGTAATTTGGCTATGGGGGACTGAGGTATCACTTCATATTGGAAAAGGGTTCTGTCGCCCAAAATAGTTTGGGCATCCTTGGTCAACCATTACACTATCACTACTTAATACCTGTGCAAAATTGTTTGCAAAGCACTTAAAAATTCAATATAGTGAAATTTTTATGTACCAGCAAACCGCTGTCGCTTCGCTTCAGAAAAGTTATCTTAGGCTTAAAAAAAGCACCTGCATGATTTTAGGAATCGGTTTTTTTTTTTTTTTTTTTTTTTTTTTTT
>PDGT01000017.1:4434473-4548983 GCA_003671415.1 Megathymus violae | reverse complement strand
AGTTTGGAAAGCAGAGAGGTTATAGCTATTGGTCTGTAATTGGATGGATTTGACCTGTCTCCTTTTTTAGGAATAGGGTGGACTAAAGCTACCTTCCATGAAGACGGCACGATGCCGTTTTCTCGTTCTGTTTATTAGAAATACATAAATTAATTTATAAAAAAAATATTTATGGACGGATTGAAATGAAAAGAAATATTAAGTGATATTAAGCTAGTTAAGCCGTTTCTGAGATTAGCAGATTTACAGATTAATAGATCTGAGATCAACAGACAAAATTTCTGACAATCATTGTTTTGGGTTCTATTGCGTGTATTAATGTGCCTTTAATGATAGCTTTTCTCATATACCCTTAATGTCCGGAAAGCGAACAGTTAAAATTTTATTATATGTATAAATAATTTACTAACAAGTATCTCTTAATTACATTCCATTCACACAATGCTCGGGCATTAGCTTGCTGAGAAACATACAAGCTACGTCAGTCATAGTTTGCCATTACACAATCCAATACTTCCCATAACAATGTGTTATGTTATCAATGGATAGAATCAGGTCCGACCACAATCCGAAATTGAATTCTGGTTGAAATATATCGACTGTCTCAATGGTCGAATTATTCTAGCACATCTACAGAATTCGGAACTCTGGAATGGAATAATTAGGAGAATAGGATCCACGTATATCCTGTTTGATAGTAACTGTTGCTGGTAGCTTTAAGCTCGGTTTAAACCTTAAAGCTGGTGGTTAAGTTGGTGTCTCTATTTTAAATCCAGAACTCGTGTTATTAAAATATTTGGTCTTTTGAAGGTGTTATTTATTAAACTGTTATTTTGTAATTTGTTATAACATATTGTTATTTTCTGCAAATATCACTGACTTATAACTTAGCGGATGTGGTCAAGATTTTAATTTTACCTTTAATTTTCGAGGTTGCGAATTTGGGCGCATTATAAATGAATTATCATTTTCAATTACTTTTGTGAAGAAAAATATCACCAAAAAACTTGGCTCGCAAGGATAGCTTATTTAACCTGTGATGGTTGGTGGTTTCAGCATTCTCTTTTCGTGCTTTGAACGTCAAGTCTAATTATCTAGATACACGTTCTGCGCTGGAAGATATGTTTTCTAATTTCTTTATATTGTACTAAGCTACTAATTCTGTGCCGGTGTGTAACAATATAGTTTTTACAACCCATAACTCACTCTCTGCTGGGATCGGGGATCGTTTCACAATGTAGAGTTGATCAGGCTGACCAAGTGCTGAGTATCAGATTTAATATCTTTGATAGTATTATGGAAAATTTTTAGGTACGCAGATTTTATGTATTTATTATATAGATAAGTTTATTGGATATCACAACCAATCATTGTATAAAAATGCTCGTAATTTCAAGTTGGGATTCCATTACTTTCTAATCAAATTATTCTTACTGGTGCTTGGCATTGAACACGAGTAGTCTATAATTAATTCTATTTAATTTTAATTACTTGGCCGTCTGCAAATATTAAGAGATGTTGTTTTTTTCCACGAATTGAGTTCTTAGAGAGCTTTAATGAAATATAGAACATATAATACAGCGAAATAATGGAATACCCGAACAATTTCATACTCGCTTTTGTCAACGACTTTGTCCGCATGTGATTAGTTAATATTCGCAATTTATAACATGTGTGGTGTATAATGAAATTGTACAGATTTTAATATGTAAGAAAGCTTATGTCACTAGTTTTTCTTAACATGATTTTTAAAACACAATAACAAGTTATACGTAACTCCAATGTGTTAGTGTCAAATGTCATCTGTCAATCCGTCAAGAGGTTTTACGCGCCATTGCAGGTTTACTGTGATAGCGATCCACGGAACAGGCAACATGTAATAACACTAAACAGATTAAGAAATATATATAAAATTACGGAGATATGGGATATTACACATTATCATTTTATGGTCTATTTATATATATATATATATTTTAATTAAAAATATTTCTTTTGGATTTCCAAATTAACTCCGTATATAAATCTCCATTACCATGATATGTATAAATGTTTGGTAGTAGTAACATATTATACTATTTTTAGCAGAGTTCAGAAGAATTCGAAAGTTCAAAAGAAGAAGAAGTTTCAAAAGAAGTTCAAAAGAAGAAAGAAAAGAAGAAGAAGGTTCTCAATTAGTTTGTTTTTTATGCTTATTTCCTCAGAACTCCGTCATTTATTTATTAGCCGATTTTTAAGATTTATTTTTTGTTTGAGAGGGTGTACTTTCTTTTTATGTGTTAAAATGTAAATATCAATTGTTATCCTCTACGATGTAACACAAGTTAAGTATTATTTTTTCTCCAGTTTACCTATTTTTATTAGATACAAAACTCAGGTTATTGCTCTAAGACCTGAAGCTATTATCTTAATTACAATTCTAGACTCTAGAGAGGTCGTGAAGTCGTTCACTCCTTTTACATTAATTACTCTACGACCTTAGATTATCATTTTAATCTTGTATTTAATTTCTTGGTTTTCCAAGTGACTTTTCGTCTGAGGATGTTAGCAAGCATTGTTTCTTTGTTAGTGTAATACATTTTGAAATAAACGGAAAAAAGATCACCTTTACTAAAAATAAAAACATTATATGCTTATATATTATTTAAGTTTTATTGACCTCGCTAAAGGGTGACAGGTCGATAGTTCTGATATGAAGAATCTCAAAAATCTATATCTATATGTATATAACAATAACAACACTGTAACGAGGACAAATCTGTACTATTTTTTGGCTATTTCAATATACGTAATTTATTTTTACGTAGGCTTTGTTATGGATACAGAAGTTAAAACAAGTTATTTTTAAAATTTTGTCCGTATGTCTGTTTGTCTGACCAAGTATCATGACTGTATGTATGACTGGAACTACTGAACAGATTTTGATGACATTTGACACATTAGTAACTTAAATTGAGTTATAATCTAGGATACTTTTTATCCTGGGAAATGCATCTATTACCGCGGGATACGATACGAGACGGAATTTTGGCCGTATTAAGGCGGCCTAGAATACACCTCCCAACCCCATGCAGGTAGAAAAGGGTGTCGTAAAAGGCGACAGAAGCCAGCTTGCTTGGTAGTAGGGCTTCACGTAAGGATTATATTATAGTATTATTATTAAGTCATTAATGTTATGAGTAGTATTATTATCTTTCCGTGAAGCCTGTCTGGCTGGTTACCACCCTCTTGCTTGAGCCAGCCGCCAAACGACTTGTCGTGCTCCAGCTGGGGGCTTGAGAGCCAGTACATTCTTTCTTACCTTCTTCTCATGTTCTGCCCGAAAACTCATCAGTGATACCTTTGGTCTTATTGATGTCCATGGGCGACGGTGACCACTTTCCATCAGGTGGTTTGTCTGCTCGTTTGTCGGCTTTTAACATAAAAAAATACGACTTAAATTTAATATGGATATTCTATTAAGATGGCAGTAAATAAAATTTTGACTGGCTGGCTACAGACAGACTATTACAATAAATGTATATGTTTCTAATCCACAGAACTAGAAAAATCCATTCCTAAAACAACGCGGGTGCTATGTTAAACGGAGAGCGTAGGTTTTCTGAAACGAAGCGAGGGCGTGTCACTAGGACTTTATATATTAATTGTTAATAACAGTATCGGGATACTATGCTGAATGTAAGCTGAATGATGGGACGTCCCCGTTATGGATTCCTTTCCACTTGGCAACCTTTTTCATTGTTGTACTTGTATCAGCGAGCTCCTACGAAACCATTGCTGTTCAGACAACGTCGCGACCAGCTGAGATACGCGGTGTTCCCTTATTGAATTGGACATAACCTGTTTATTCGTGCAACCCATTTACTGAACCAAAACAAAATGTAGGATTTAAAATTTACGAATAAAGTCTGAAGTTTTCGTTAAAGAATTTTATCAGAGAACATTGACAGAGCTTACAACATGTAACACGGACAATTTTTGTAATGAATAAAACAAGTTTTAAGTACTTTATATATGTCTTAAGTCTTTGTTATATGTCTCTCTGAAATGTTATAGGAAATCAAAAATTCTGACAGACTAAAAGACTGATAGACCCCCTCGAGGTTCAGTTTTTCCTTAAAAATAATGTAATTTTACCTTTTTTGTTTCGTAAATTAATTAACGAAATCTTGAAAAAGACAAATAAATATAAAACAGGTGTAAATTGTAAAATACAACATTTAAATAACACAAGGTGGATATTGACGTGAACGTGATGCATATCAAAATTAACAATTTCCTTTCTATAAGTGACAAAGTTTCCGCCTTGAGATTAAATATCGTGCTTTGATTTTCCGCATTGGAAGTGAGATTCAATCTGGGGGATATAAAATGAAAATTATTTTTACTGTAACGTGTATCAAATACATAAATATATGGCTAAATATTTAATAGTAAGTCATTCTCATTTTTTTAATTGTCGCTGTACTTTTTCCTCTTCTCTGCTCTCATTTTCTCCTCTAATTTCTAGACCTAAAGCGTATGCCACTATGTGACTCCAATGCGATTTGGGGATGGAACATTGGGAATTAAAGTAATTCTTATTATAGATTTTAGGACAATTGAAATCACCCGTTATTATATGCATGATTTACCATAAATGTATTCAACAAAATTATACCATTCAAAAGAGTTGCACGACTATTCATTGTTGTGGTTTCCTACACACATGCGTACATACATTAAAAAAAAATAAAAAAAATAACGTTTACACACTCACACCCCCGCACTAGGATTCCCTGTGTTGCGGGTGGCATGGACATACACAATTATCACATCACAAACACCCATGACCCGAGAACAAACATTTATCTGTCACATAAATATCTGCCCCGGCCGGGAATCGAACCCGAGACCCCACGCTCGGCAGGCAGGGTCACTACCAACTGGGCTACTGTTTCAAGATCAAATACGTAACCCTAATACTGAAATGTAGTTAATACGTAAAGTAAAACGCACAATATGAGAAATATTAGTGGCTATGCACATGCAAAGTGAACTTTTCAAAACCCGGTAACAATACTGGCTAATAAAAATATATGTCGCATCGCACTGCAGCACGTAATAAATTCATTTAGCTGTGCTACCGGCGCATAGTTGTGCGGAATTAAGCGGGAGCAATGAAGATTTGAGTGTAAAACTATGCGGGCAGCCAACAATTCGGATTAAGGCAACGAAGAAATGCTGGGTAAGAACCAAAATACAGATATTAAAACTATCGTGCATATTTTATTCTAGGTTATTTTAAAAATTGAATTGGCATTGCCAAAAATTTTAATACCTATGGCACTGAATGGATTAGTGTATTTTTTTGTATTTTAAAGTATTAAAATATGTGTGTTATGTATGTACGTATTATAGGTTTAGTTTTGTTTAGTTCTAGTATGAAATAACTTTTGGACAAATCTAACTATAAAGTTTCTAAGTTTTCAATGACTAATTTAGTGCAGATAATGAGAACATCATTTGAAAATTGCAAACTGGATTCGTTATGAATTAATAAATCTTATCGAACATGGGATCGCGAAATTCATTAAGAAAGTCCTACATTTCATTTACGTTTCTTAGTATAATTGGTTTTCAAATAGACACACAAACAGACACCCCCATACTAGGATTGCTTGTGTCGTAAATAAGATGGACACTTATAACTGGGATATTTAAAAGCTAAGTATTTACGCGTATATAATGTAAATTTTTGCTAGAGCCGGAAATGGAAGCCTTCGGTGAGCAAGCAAGGTCACTACCAACCACAACTAACAAAGTAGTGTTAAATGCGGGTAGCAAAACAATTGTGGTCTTGTTGGTTTAAATGCATCTCTGATTTGTCATTGCTCTTACGTAACGCAATTCCTACCAACAAAATTTGTCGCCTTGGGGCAAAATATCCTCTAACTTAAGACAGCATAGGTATGGCTTGGTGCCAAGGTTGGCGCGTTGCTAACATGTGTGGCTGTTCGCAACCATGTCCTGTAATGCTTGTCCGAATTGTGTTCCAACTAATAAATTGAATCTCTGGAATTTAATGTTAATGAGTCTGGAATTTGTGTTCGATATTATCTGCTAATTCTCTTGTAATACTTGTTGATTCGAGCATCTTGTATTTCGTCTTGAAAGTGTAACATTCCTAATAATTTATCAGAATAGTTGGAAAATTTTAAGTACGACCTTTTCATGTTTTAAAAGCAATTTTAAGGATTATATCATAATGATATTGATTTAGTGCTTCATAGCAGCCCCAAAAAAATAAATTTAATTAGTTATCTTTTAACAGAATCTCCATACCATTTTTTGGCGCTACGAAAATTTTACTTACATATACAAAGTGCATATGTAAGTAAGTTCCTTTTTTCTTCAAAGTAATTAAAACTACCAAGAGTGTTCTTTAATCACAGACTCGTCTTTAAATTCTTCCTCAATCCTAATATTGTTGGACCGATTTAATAACAATTTCCAAGTATTATAAAGTTTTCATCTCGTCTTCTTTAAAGAGCTATCACTTCCATTGATACTAAAGAAATGTGGTAAGATATTACATATTACATACGTAAGGAAAGATAGGACAGACAGACAATAGAAAGGACCGAAGTTCGCTGCTTGGATTAACTTGTGGCTAAATCCGATGCAACTATTGTGTAAACCTTCAATCCTGCCCATTGTAACTGTGACGGGTAACTGATCCCATTGTTTAAGGTCAGACGTGACTTTGATAAACAAGTCCGGTTATTCATATTGGGCGGCGTCGGTCCTGTTGTATCGATTTCAAAAGCGAACCCATCGTAAACAATCATATGTTTATAGCCATATCTTAAAGCTCGTTAACTTTTTTTGAATTCTTTTATTGGTACAGTTAGATATGCGACGCGTTAAAGCACAGCTTATAAGTAAAGGATATTATGGTATTGATTAATATATTAGTGACAAGAATGATAGGAAATAACAGTGCCGAAATCAGTTTCGCGCAGATTAAAATTTATTTCGTTATTGCCATAATTATGTTGTTTTAAATGATGTGCTGAGGAGTTTCTGTCGACGTTTATTCTCCTCAATGTCGTAAACGTACGTTTTCGTAACGGTAGAAGCAAAAAATTAAGTTCATGAGTATATTTTCAAAATACCTAAATGATTAAATTATTTAGAATTTTAATTTAAATTTGACATGATAGGTTTAGTCGTAATCATGTATTTTATAACTATGATTTTTAATTTTTCACTTAAGTGAGTCGAAATATTTGCATACTATACAAATATACCTTAGATGCCAGTATCATAATAATTATTCTTTATTGCGCGGAGGATTGTTTATGCCTCTTCAATTATAAGAAACGATCCTGTCTATGAACGAAAGCGCTTATGGGTCGGACTCAAAAATTAAATTTGCAAATGTATGTTTAGCTCAGTGCCGTAAATCCTTATGGTTTGAATGTCGGTCTTCTGACGCGAGTTCGATCCACCACGAACTTCTCATTTTTTAAATGTTGTGTATTGCATTTAGTGAAGGAAAACATAACAAAACCTGGACACCCCAGAATTTCCCATAGTGCTTAACGTTATATAAAGTGTATCAAACCGCACAGGGTCACTGCGATTGAGTATGTATCAGTTAAATCCATCGCAAGCCCAAAAAAAATTGAAAAGATAACGAAATCACGTCCTTTAACTGTATATCTCGTTAAATTTGATGATCCTCGCACATGCTATCTAAACACATTTTCTACATGAGTTAAAAAACACTTACGTAGACTTGCCCTAAGCTCTGAGTCGCACTATTAATATAAGGCGACTTTTAAACCGTGCTTAAACGGCTAGTAAGCATAGTGTACAGTGGATAAATCCTAGGTAAGCTGAACCGGGCTGGCAAGAGTCCATATCCCTGTAGCAGGCTGGCAATACAACATTATAGTGAACAATATACGACACAATCTGCATAAAATATTGGCGTATTACTGTATCAAATTGAAATCTAAATAGATCTGACTCCATGTATTTATTGTTTGTTCCGTATCCCTTTGTGCATGGGTAAGCGGTTGAATATTTTAGGCTAAAAATTTAGACGATATAAAATTCTTGAAGCATTAAATTGCATTTATGTATTATATAAACGTATTTATTACTTATTTATCGTGTAAATAGTAAACTGACTGCTCTGTTATAGGATATTTAAAATTAGAATACGTTGTATGTCTTTCTTTGTCGAATTTACCCAGATAATAAACGAATGTGATTTGTGTTAAAAATGTCCGTGTTTGTCGATGGCCTCTTATCATCAGTTTTCTGCTTATCTGCTTGATATTAATATAAAGCTTGATTTAGAAAAAGAAAATTACATTTCATTTTATTTGCAACGAGCTAATTGATAGACAGTAGCTATATTTTATATGGTAGTCAAAACAACTTTAATCATATATCTATCTCACTTATGAAATAAATTGGTAATGAAAAAGTGAGAATAACATGTTTTGTGATTTCTTTTCATTAATGTGTACAAACTTTTCATAATTGTGGAATCAATATTTTCAGACCCATTTTCACCGTATATGGATGGATGAAAGTACAAAAAGAAAACTAGCAGTTACATAAAAGATTAGCAATCACTTGTCAAGTTAACATGTTAGACAGAGGTTCAGTTACATAACAAGTTGGCGTGATGTAACAATCTTTGTTAATTAGTTCACTAGTTCACTAAAGGAAATATTCGTTTCAGCAGCGGAAGGAGTGACTGAAATTACTGGAATTTGCAGCAGAAATTTGCATAAAACTTTGAAGTTTAGTGTTTTTTGTTGTTCTCATTTATATACATGCATATTCGCCTTAAAGTTCAGGTGTGATGGATACACGCAATTAAGACTTCTTAAATGAATCAATTTAATCTAACTTAAATGGGTTTTAACTCTTAAGCAGTCCAATGTAAGTCCTCTCTAACCAGGGAAACTGATGACTAATACAAGAAAATGTAGCTTATATGCAATATATTCAATTTCAAATAAAAATGAAATAAAATTGTTTCAGTGCGGGTTTTCTTTTTAATGGTAAGATGCACATTTTGTAAAACAAACCGAAGGCGGGTTATTACTTGCTTTGTAATATTAACAGAAGGTAAAATAATATTCGCACACAGAAAAACTTATCGTTATAACGATAAAATTTTAAGTTGATGAAGCTCCCCCGAGAACTGTTGTTTCCGCGAGTCTCGGGGGACTCAACGTTAATTAAAGGTGAAACTAAGTACTGTAGACTGGATCGTAAATTTTGACGATGATTACTTTTCATAAATTAGCAAAATGAACGTACAGCACTGACAATTTATCAGGTGCAGTACAATATAAGAATATTATAACCTGTAGAATTACAGCCTAGCAAAAATTTTTTATACAATCAGCGTTGAAAAATCATTCAATCATTTACGTATTTTGTAAATACACTTATGCACTACATTTTTATTTTTACTACATAGTTTTAAAAAGGTCCTTTTAACGTTGAGGATAGGAAATGGCGAAAACACCTCAGCACATCTTTAACAACAAGTTTCGATGAGATGTATTAGCGTTTGGAGAACAGCATTGATGTTTAGCGTATTTTAAACTCATAAAACTATGCCTTATAGAGTTATTAATGATCTCATGACTCACACTTATTCTGCTGATTCCACAGTAAGATATTAAGATTATAATGTATATGTATAATATATTATTATATATATAATATTGATAGTGGCATACTTTCGTACACAATCATACGTGGATAGACAAAAGGTAGTTATCGAAAAAGTTGCCTAAATTAACTTAAGAATATGGTAGGTAGCGCTAGGCGCTAACTTCACTTCAGTGGCTGTAAAGCAATCACACGACAGTGACTTTTTAAGTTAATGGCCGACAAACAAACAGATTGAAACTCGTTAAAATGTTCAACAGTTACGTACTGTAACATACATTAACGATTTTTGTGTTTTTAACCAATATACATAGTTTCACCGTCATCACGATCAAAACAGAGTATTTTAATTGGATCAAAATATCAGTAAAAATAAGAAAGACTTGAAATGTATAATGTCCGTGATAGTATAAAATGTAAACTAAGATAGGTGGTTTTCCGATAAGTAAAGAATCATGCATGACCACCGTCAAAATCAAAGTAATCGGTGCCGAACCCAGCAACTTCCAAGGCGGAAATTTGTGCCCTTTTTTTCGTAGTTCAACAAACTGTACTACGATCAGGATAGCTTCGACTCAGAGATGCAAGAAGCATGTGTTTACGTATGATAGAAGTATGTACTTATGTATTATTGTGTAAGTAAGTTTCATTGCAAATGTGTGATTGCGTCAGTGGTTCCTAATACGGAATACATTACACTGAAAATAATAAAGTCACGATACTAGTATTACTAGCCTGTTGAAATAAGTCTGTTTTTCCAGTCACTATTAAAAGTTAAACTAGTAATAATCAAATTACCAAATTAGTTACCACAGGTTTATAGATAACTTTAGGGTTAAAATGAAAAGATCTAGACTTAGAAGATAGAACGTGTTACTGTTCCTGGCGGTTAGATTAAATAGGTTACAATAATATAAAGGAGACAATAGCATAAAAGAAGTAAAAGCCACTTGATAAGTAGGTCTTGGCCTAAAGCTAGGCCCGTCGCTTCTCCGGCGTGTAGCGCGCGGAGGCTTCGAAGACAGGAGCGGGCGTTAGTGTGCACGAGACGATCGGAGTCTTCGGCGTTCAGAGCACGGAGACCTCGGCGGGAGCGTGTGTTAGGACGCACAAGACATTCAGAGTCTCTGGCGTTCAGCGCGCGGAGATTGGTAGTCGAGAGGTATAACCGGTTAAGAAAATACGCGAGACTGCCTCTTCTCCTGAAACAGCTCGCCTTTTATCTGATGAATTTTCTAGAATGATTCTTGTTCGTGTTCTTTTTCCGTGAATTTAAATTTTCTCGTCGACCTCATAAATCTTGTTACAAAGGAGGGCAAAATGGTATAAATTAAAAATAAAAGTAACTACGATGACAATAATTTAAAACATTTGCCAAATACTTGACAACAATAACGAAACATTAAGCATAATTAAAGATATTACAAAATAACTGGATAAATAATATAGAAAATTATAACACACATTTAATAAGCCGATATTATAAAAAGCTACAAATATGCGAGTACCTAAATATTACATATAAAATTTGTACCTAAATACTACAAAACTTACATGAAAGGTTTCAACTTATAGTAAACATGAAACATCTTAGTGATAATGGGTCACCCCAGACATTTTACCATGTTGTAGGTACCTTTCATCCATGGCTTTGATGAATTAACATATTATAAAATGATTATATGAAGCGAAATAAGAAATGAGAATATGCCGACACACGCAATTGAGCTCAATCATTCATGTCTGCGATCTGAACGTTCAACATTTAGAAAAAAATATATTTTATTCACGATTTTTTATGTTACTCCATAATGTAACTTCAATTTTTTTTTATGTTAATACCGACAAAGGAGCAGACGAGCCACCTGATGGTAAGTGGTCACCGTTGCCCACGGACATCAGCAAGACCAAAGGTATCAATGATGCGTTGTCGGCCAGGAAATAAGAAGAAGGTTAGAAAGCAAGTACTGGCTCTCAAGCTCCCAGCCGGAACACGACGAGTCGTTTGGCGGCTGACTCAACCAGGAGGATGGAAGCCAGGCAAGCTTCACGAAAAGATAGTAATGCCAGTAATAATATTAATGACTGAATAATAATCTGATAATACAATCCATACGCGAAGTCTAACAACAAGAAGGCTGGCTTTTGTCGCCTCTTACGACACCTTGTTCTGTTAGCATGGGATTGGATGGAGTATTCTCAGTCGCCCCAGTACGGCTGAAAATCACTGTATTATTGTATAACGTATTTGAAAACATTAAATACGTTACAAATAATGAAGATTATGGTTAAATTCAAATTTTGAAATTGAAAATCATTAAGATATTTTGCAAATACACTTATGCACGTAATTTTTTGCTTCTACTACCGTTTCGAATAAATGCTTTAAGATTGAGGACAACAAACGGCGAAAGAAACTCCTCAGCACATATTTTAAAACAACATATAGCAATTATAAAGTTAGTTTACTCTGCGCGGAATGGTTACGGCATTGTTATTTCCAGGCGTCCTTGTCATTAACATATTCATTTATATTCTATACCATAATATCCTATACTTATAAGCTGTGCTTTAACGCGTCTCTTAAGACGGTAACCTAATAAGTAAGTCACCTATCAACTTTGAAATCTTACTATAAAACGAACTCCAAGCCCCATAAATGAAAGTTAAACCTTTTGAACGCGATATGAAGATGTAACCAAAATATGCCTATTTCTTGTTTCATGTATCACTTTTTTGGTTGTACATATTAATTTTTTTTTAATAAATATTAATTTACTATGAATATGTAGACAGCCTCTCTATACGAGTACGTGACTTTAATCTATATATAACTTTGATTACTCTTTTGTGACCTTTCTTTCTTAACTGCGGGAACCGATGTATGTTTTATAAAGAGTTAGAGTTATGGTTTATAAAAAAGAGTGCCTTTTGGAAGTCCATATATATGACATATACATCAAAAGACAATGTCACAGACGAATACATACGCAGTCGCCTAAATTATTCATACATAGCTTTTAGAGCTATACATAGCTTTTAGAGATACATCGGCAAAAAGTGCGAGACAAAGTGTCTTCTTCCGGATCCTCTCTCCACCAGGGGGCGCGGGAGTCCTTGTGACAAGCCCTCTCAGCTACATGCGTTATGCGACATTCACACGGGTTGAATTTGTACACTGAAATCGATCGTATAAATGGCTAGTGGGGCATATAATTCACTAAATTGAGGCACGAAAACCATGTTTTTTGTCTATTTGTCAATGACAAATAAATCTACTATTAGTACTTATAATTTTGTGTATCATATGGCGTGTGTTTTCTAGCGCTACACATATTAATAATATTTTCGGGAATGTGCGCTGTTGTCGTTAGTAATTAGGCGGTAATCGTGGACGACCCGTTATGAATTACTAAAATTTTTGTACACTAAAATAAGCCATGCAAATTCGAAAGTGAAAATTGATAGTATCATCCTTTGAAATATGATACAGATTTCTGGCTGTCGTTTCTGGAAGCCTATGCAATAAAATAATTTATACCCAATGATATATATACATTAGTATAAATCGACCAGTGTAAATCCGTCATTAGTCGTACACTTCTGAAGAAAGTTCTTTGTTATTTGCAAGCTATTAGACAAGCTTTGTACTTTTACATTTAGTGCTTTTATTTAGCGGTATCTTTGTGCGTATTGCAAAAAAATTATAAGTGGCTTCACTAAAATGCACCTAAGCTGTGGCTGTTCTTTTGTATTATCGCAAGTATAAAAAAAATACAATCAATTGTTATGTAATAACGTACGTAATGCTTACGTGACAAAGAACAATGCATATGGGTTCATATTTATTTATAGAAAGATTCTGGCAGCCGTATAATTTTCAATTCTAAATATTAAAGCGGGCGTATAAAGCAAGGCCCAAGAGGTTAACCTTTTTGTAGTACGTTAGAAAAAGTTTTTTTTATTATTTTTAATTATTTGTCGTTTGTTCGCCTTGTAGTCAAAATTTATTATATATCGTTCTTTTTTTTAATTTAAATATTAATAACACCAAAGCTCGTCGACAGACTCCAAACAAAAACAATTAGTAGACGAATAGAAGAGAAAAAAGGTGTCAAGAGACTGATTGTAATTTATAATAGTATATATACATTTAAAACCATAAAATATTTTAATTTCAGTATAAAACCTGTAAATGTGCACTTTTATCTTTAAATAAGGAAAAACAAAATGGTTCAGTATCATTTTCTGTTCTGTTTGTCAAAGGCTTTTCATTTTCTACTGTGTTCGGTAACCATTAACGAGATTTTGTGTAATTAATAAGTAAAAATGGGAAATAGAACTTTATTTAATGATTATAATTGAATTTAGTCCACTAGGTTTCGCCTAGTTTAAATTACACACACAGTCCTCACTCACCTGCAAAGCAATTTGCAACTTCCAATAGGTACGAGTAATATATGGACGAGTCTTATCGTAGTGACATTTAGTTAGATGTTGAAACTTAGTTACTGACTAGTGAACTTAGATAAGCGTGTTGCAATTTCCGTATCAGACGGCAAAGCACCGACTCGCACTAAGTGGGGACATCTCTATATCAAGTCAATTAAATTCTGCTGCAAATCAGCTATTAATCATCTGGATTATGGTGATTTGTATTCAGAACTTACTGTTTTCCAATTTTGATCCATCCATATGTTTTATGTTTGGTAGCACAATGAAAAAATTATCATAGTTTTTCCTTGCCACTCGGACCTTGTGATTCGTTGAGCTAAATTTTGATATTAACACATTTAGCTGTAACGTATCTTTATGGCATAAATGTGTAAACAAAAATAATTCATATAAATTAAAGACCTAAGGACTCAAGAATGATTTACAATTATCTCATATAAATTATCTACTCCTACCGGAGACTGAACCCATGGTTCGGCTTGCAAGGAAGGTATATACTGGAAATTTATAAATTGGGATGAGACCATACCATGGAGATTGCAACCCCCTAGATGCATCCGAGATCCGTGAAGATTAGTTTATGCCCTAGATACTTGGAGGTTTTAGTATGTGGAAGTCCCGTATAACTAAGTCGAGATTCTGATGCTGAGACGCTGGGACTAGTATCAGAAACTTCCACCTAAACAAAACGATCATGTAATAAATCTCTCTGTATGAATATATCATATGTCTTCATTACTCTTATATACTTCTTTATTTCTCATATTTTATATAATATTCCTCATGACATTTTACATTACATATCTAAAGCGGTTAGCTCGATATATTTTTCGTGATAAACGTACCAAGCATACATATTCCAATTCTGCCAGTAGTGATTTCCATATCCTTCAAATATATCAGAACGTGCCGAATATTTTATGCTGTCGGTATCAAACAGGCGTTTTGTGGTAATGTCTTCGTTTGATGTATGGCAGTCAGGAGCACTCGTGGTCTAAATATCTTGCCATTATGTATATTGTGGCTACATTAAGACGTAACGTCGCAGAAGGGAGCCTCTTAGCGTTTTTTTCGGTCGGTAATCACGGCCCAGATTGCTCCGTCGCAAAATGTGCCTAATGCCACATTGGGCAGGGAATTCGTTGAAATTATAGTCGAACATTCGTTGAGCGAGTCAAAATATCGAACCGCCCACTTGCTTTTACCAAGTCCGACTGAATTGTGGCGTAAATGGCGCCTCATTTGCGCATAATTCGTGTACTTGTTTTTATTTTTTTTATTTTAATTCGTTTTATATAATGACTACGATGTGTAGGTTCTGTTTTGCGTGGTCCCTATTTGGTAAACAGCTAATGTTAAGGTAACATTTTTTTTTTTAATTTACTTATCATTCTTACGCATTAAATTTTACGTAAAATGTTTATGATTAATCCTATTGTTTAAAGGTTGTATTTATGATCAGAATTAAACTTTAAATTTATGTATTAAAATATATGATTGATGATGGTGAATACTACAATAAAGTGGTAGTGCTTTTATTAATAATAAAACTTCTAGGCTGTTTTAAAATTTTGCTTTAAGGATCATGTTCCCGTTGCTTCTTTAAATGAGGAAGGAAGTGTAAGTACATGAATCGTGAGCTCCGGTTCTGTAAAAAGTAAAAACGTGGTAGAACCGGTTGAATTTGCAATTCCTAGGCGTTCTCTTCGCTCACAATTTGCTTACTTATACCGAGCCCCACGTTGGGCGCCATTCCGTGTAATTCGGTCCGCGGCCAGGCTAAAGTAAAATTATCGCCGCACACCGTCGCATCGACTCGCTTATACTACATCCTTATTTTTCTGGCATCGTTTCAAATTAAAAACGATAAGAGGAAGCTCGCTTCTCTTACGAACTTCCTTCCACCAAGCATGTCGAGACAAAGACTACTTACCGCATATAAAATTTATAACTTCTTTCGGCCCGTCGCGCTGTCCCTTTCTTTTACTCGAGACTTGACGGCTAAGAATTGAAAATAAAATTTATATACTGTAGCTACTAGATTTGAAAATATTTCCACTGCATACGTAATCCGAGATATTGAGTGGATTAAATTTCAATTGAAATACATTCGGGTGGAAAATAATGTGAATTTCAATGGAATTGCGCTGGTCTTTCATTTTCTCTTCGATATTAAACGAGTGCTGACTATTCTTTGTATGCTGCACAAATTTAATTTTAATACGGATCTCGTACTCCCTTTGTTACGACACCTAACAAAACAGTTACCTGCCACTTTGCAGATTACAACCCGCCCGCAACATGTTTACGTAGGCTAATGGTTCGATGATTCCGTCCATTACACCTGTTCGTCAGCGATTATTGTAATAAAGCGACCGACATCGTTTATTTAAATGAAATAGTCAGCAAACAAGGAAGCGTTTTATACATATAGTGCAGAACATAGAAACACCGTTCTGAGTAAGATTAAGGTATAAGTTTATGTTTTGTGCTTTTGAATTTTCAAAACTATTCATCAACGTGTAGTTAAAATAAATATAAGGCTGATAGAGGATGCCATATATTCATTTCATTATGGATATGAATAAAATCTTTAAATAAAAGTTGAAATTTTTTTTATTAGGTCAAATATTTCTTGAAATTAGTAATGGTACCTACTCCTTTTACATGATTTAAAGCCCGGCGGCGGGAAAGATAAAGGTACTCAAAAACAGATTTTAATTATTCATTTAACCTAAAATAACTCTTACTGTTGATTATAGAATTTACACTTCAGATTCCCAACATACATAAAGAAAATACTATCATGGCGGTAAAGTGTCAAAATGTCAAGTTTCATTTTAATCAATGAACGATGTTTGAAATTTATATTGAAGTTATATACAAATCCACCTCGAGCATGAAAACACATTAACTTCTATCTATTGACTGTCTTGACAGCTGACGGTTCACTGTCAATGCTTTTAGCAAAAAATAAAAAAAAAATGTTACGACATATTGAAAATTTCAATTACCACATGCATTTTAAGATATTAACCATATTTTTTAATGAAGTTTAAAGGATTTTTAGACAGTATGTTTGTTTTATGCTGTGTATGTTGATATGGGTCCATTTAAAATTATTTTACTTTGTAGGTATGTTAAACCGTAAGCACATCTGTTTATTATTTGATTTTTTGTTACATTATTAAATGCTAATATTTAAATGTTTTCCATCGTAAGCATCTATCTATTCAGCTTTTTTTTTGACTCGAAGGAATTAAGTTCACTAACAAATTTATAATAGAACATCTGACATTATTCGGTGTCTACAATTGGAATAAAACTCGCTGCAATTTCAGGAATTGTCGACGGCGATTATTATTCGGCGCGTAAGCGGGAATTTGTCTCTTTAGGACATAGCCGGTTTTGTCCGGGAGTTCCCCGTAAATTCGCATGGTTCGCTGACTCCTTTCAGAAGCCGCGGTTGGTTTTACGCTTTCGGTAGTATTGTTGGTGGCGTTTCGACTTTGAATTTTAAACCTTAGTCGTTCATAAACTGCACAGTTATGAATAGTGCTTTCACATTGCAGTTTTTGGTGTGTTGATATACGGTACTTGTATCAGTAACGGACACTTGGTGAACGTTAGAGAAAATAGACTCACAATTTTTTAAATATCCTTATCTTGCTTTACATAAAAAATTAGCACAATATTAAAAATCTTGTTTCGTTTGTGATGCATTAAATTATTAAATGTTAAGGATATCCTAAAAAATTTCTACCTTGTATATCTTTGTTTCATTGAAGCTAAAGCAGGTATATTTCAAGGCTCATTATAATATATGTTAATAGATATTCTGTAAATCAAACACATAACTGTTAATCCTTCAAACCAACATATCCCCAAATATATATTACCAATAATTTAGCAGATTCAGTCTCCACACTCTTAACTTTTGCAAAATTGCAAAAAAATCGTAGATTAAAATTAAAAAATCTCTCTGGAACTTATTCAACGGATATAGTTTATAATTTACTGTTGACGTAAAAAAAATACAGCTAAAGTCAGTTTTTCTTTAAGAACAAATGTAAATGCATTTAGAAGAAGGGCGTAATATCAAACCAGTGGACAGAGAATACAGAGAGCAGAGAGAGAAAGAGAGAGAGACAAAAGCACCCAAGATGTATTAAATTCAATTTAAGATACTTTAATAAGTTTTTACGAGTGATTTAATTTTGATATTATAAACCAAATATTGTTTTTTTTTTATTTAAACAGCTAACATTGCAACAGCTAACTAGCCGTGTTATCGACTGTGGAACAAGCACCTTACTGTTTGGTGTGTCTGGTTATTTTCGATTTTTGTATCAACATTACGCCCTTTGCCGTTAGTTTATTCGGAGCGAGTATATGAATGAGTGGTATTAAATGGGACTATAGCGTAACTGCGTCTGCCTCTTATTCAGAACCAACCAACAGCTTTTACATTTGCATGATTAATATAAATTAGAATACTGCGGTTACTCCTCCTGTATTGATATAGAATAAATTGTATATTTTTTAGTTTGTAATATTATTAAAATAGGCTATATCTCGACTATAATGTTGTGTTTCTTATGTTATCTACTTTGAAGGAAACTGAGAACTTTCAATCGCGAACTCACAATGAAAATAGTTCAAATAATATTAAGGAAAAATTGAAACTGTACCTTCTGAGAAGTATGTAATATATACATGGTGCACAGAAAGTATGTTTTTGTTAGTTAATTTAATTAGTTTTGAGACGTATTTATTTATTTTTAACTCTTTCGTTATTTTACAAGCACGCTGATGTAAACGAACTTATAGCATATCTTATAAATCTTTGTGGTTTCCTGATGCTGTTTGTTTCTTTGTTGAAATGATGAAAAATTAAAAAAAAAGAACTACTCACAGCTGCGAGCGTGGGCAATGTCCGACCCGTTCCATGTCCGTCAAAAGACTGCCTTTGTTTATCATACATTTATTTGTCAACTACCCACCCACCTACTGACTAGTTGACACTTAATTACATTACCTACTGGTATACACGAGACATTATGTGCTTACGAATAGGTGCATACACTACGCTTCACCCGTGGGCGTCATGTAGTCGCATTTTTGACAGATGCTGTTCATATCACAATCTCTCGCCAATTCGTTATGTTGGTCGTCATTTTGATACACTCATGCAATGGGCCGCCCACAGCAGATTTAATTTGGTCGGTGCATCGCATGGGCGATCTACCGCCTAGACTGGTACCCCTCACTGTACATAGCACCACCAGACGTTCAATGGAGTCATTGCCTCTCCTACATTTACACTTACTACAATTAAAATAAGTTAAAGTGCTTACTACAGTTTCATATACACATGTATACACATAATAAACCTGGCAACTTCACAATTTAGTATAAATGAATCACCAGACTAGTTTAATTTATGTGTAGGTATATACTTTAGTTTATAGCCTGCGTGTTATTTATGTATTTCTAACACTATTGATTTAGCTAAATTAGAATTGTGTTTGAATATTACTGAACAAACATTTGGTTGAATTTATTTCCAATATTATTTAATTTCAGTAAACAGAGATCATAGACCCTATGAATTATACATTACCGCGTCTGTGGTTAAGAGGGTTCAATAAGTAATTCCTGATCCAGGGGTTTATCTTCGTCCTTGTCAATAATATTATTGAATAAATAACAAATATTATCCATTCTGTATATTAGAAACTATATTTGAAAAGGTATTTGTGAATCAATAATGCTTATTTGAAACGAGTAAAATTTGTGAACGTCAATTATACAGGACACGTAATTACTTATACATTCATTCATGGATTTGTTTTCATGTAATTGTATTATTTTAAAAACATAAATAATTTGCTGTATACATATGTATGTGTAACCATTCGTTGCATAAGGATCGGTCAAAGCCAATCGAGTTTGAGATCTTAGCTTATGTATTGGCTGATGGATTATGATAAATCAAAAATAAGTTTTTGAACAAATTTTTACTTATAATAAAAAAGTTAAGGTTTTTGAGGTTGAAAACCAAATATTTTGAAACGCTCATAGCTCAGTGTATTATAGTTTAAAACATCAATAGTGGAATTTCATGAATTTCAAATTATTGTGAGGAAGTTGATCAGTAGTGGACCGAATCATGACCGAATATAGTACTTTTAAATACTTTTAAGTTAGCAATAACGTGTAGGTAATAATACCTATATATTTTTGATAGGTAGATAAAATATCAAACGTTTTCGCAGTATGAAAGCACTCACAATAATATTTCTACTATTACATAAATCACATCTTGCGGTGTCATTGAACTAGGACAAAAAAGAAGCTTTGAGACAGTCCTCCTCGTACGATACAAATCCGCCTTTTTATTCGAGGGTACAGATGCATTCGACGTGCCTAATCTCTGAAATCCGCTCTCAGATCCCTTCGGCCACTCCGGTGTTCTCAGAAGGTCGGAATGGCCTGGTAGAACATTTATAAAACCACGACTAATGAAAAAGGTGAACCTAATTACTTTCAGTCAATTATATTTAATTTGTTTACTATATTAAAATGTTATTTTCTGGTTCCGTAGATTTTTTTATTTAGATAAGAACAGAAAAATATGCTGGAATACTAGACTACTAGAACACTAGACTAGTTTGGTTAGATTTACTAATAGTAGGAATTTGTACCGTCATTTATACAAGAAAATTTTCCGTTTGCTATAGAATTTCCCATACCTTTTTCTGCAAAGTAAAAATTTGGATTTATAAATATTTTTAAACGGGGACATTTAAAATTATTAAAAATATATCATTGCGTCCCTTATCACGCGATATCACGTGATACTTGTTGGTAACTTTATAGTAATGGAGAACAATGCCATCTACTGCAAGATGGTCGAACATGGAAAACCCTACGGCCATCTATGGAAGACTTGTGGAAAAGCAATAGTGGAGATGTAGGTACCCTATATAATGGGCGACGCAGTTTATGCGCAAGCATTGTAGTTTTGTTGTCGTATTATCGTTACGCTGCCAGAATAGTTCCCTAACATATTTAGTTAAAATAGTGTTTTTATTGTAAGTGTGTTATACGTATCATATTCTTATTTTTTTTTATTTTCTTTATACCTGTATTTAATATAGGTATACGGGTGCCCTGGATCACACAGATTATATATGAGTACTAAATTTCAAATTTCGTGTAATATATACTGACAAAAGCGGATATAATACACTGACAGTCTGAGACGAGAATGAACTTGGAAGGATTAGAATTTTTTATCAAAGTTTAGAAACCCTAAAGAGAATAAAGATGAATAAAATGTAGAAAAAACAATAAATGCTAACAATAATAACACTAAATATTATTATGATTCTAACTAATAAGAGTCTGAATACAGTCACATTTGACAGTGACACTTCAAATTGCAGAATGAAACTCACTTAAACTAAAAATGAAAGAATAAAGCTGATATCATTCGCTACAAATTAAGGAATACTTACAGATAAACAATTCCATATTCCTTATATCGCTAGTATGGTGTACACACCTTCTGCTCAATACAGCGTAAATATCGACACAGTATAATCTGTAAGCATTGATTTTCATTAATTAGTGGTTTAATTGATTAATTAAAGTAAATACTTCGGTAAGATATTGTATTAATTACTGGTAATTATACTGCTGGGTGCTATTCAAGTAAGAGGCGTTGATGTCAATTGTTTTAAATTGAATCCAATTTCCGTCGCGCTAAAAATAGAGCTTTACCAGTGTTTGACTGTTATAAATTATGAAACTATAAAATAACTCATCGGGTTTACTTAAAAACGATCTAGAATTAAGAATATATGCGTAGTAAATTACTTATTTATATAATAAATAGTTTCATCTATACTAATAAATAAAATTGGAGTGTCTGTTTGTAATATTAAAATAACCGCTTTTTACTAAATGCATATGAATGTATACTATACGGTACATATATCAAAATAATATTTTTTACAATTTTTGTCTGTCTGTCTGTCTGTCTGTTTGCTCCATCTAATTTCTAAAACGGCTGGACCAATTTTGACGGGACTTTCACTGGCAGGTAACTGATGTAATAAGGAGTGACTAAGCCTACTTTTATTTTAGAAAAATTCTAAAATTATGAAAAAAAAACTAAATAAACTAAATAACTTTTTTGTTAAATTCCACTCGGATGAAGTCGCGGGCACAGCTATTTAATAAATAAATGCTTACACACCCACGCTCTCGTACTAGAATTCGGCATCACAAACAACCACGACCTGGGAAGAAACAATTGTCTATCACATAAATATCTGCCCCGGCAGGAATTGTACCCAGGAACCTTCGCTCGGCAGGTAAAGTCACTACCAACTGAGCTACAAAAAAGCAAATTATCGATGGTAAGAATGTTAATTAGTATAGAACATAATACAGCAATTTATCATGCTATTGTCTATTTTTCACATGTCGTGGAAACCATTGCTCTAACATCTACTTTGTTAGATAAATTGTAAGGTAAGACTAAATCAACCTCGCTTGGCTTTAGGTTAACATAGTCAAACGATAACCACACCCAATATAGTAACTTATTTTTATCAGGAGTTTTATATATTTTGTATGTATACTTCACATTTATTTTCATATAAGATTGTAAGCAGATTGTGACAAGATTAACAGTAAACAGATTGTGTGTGTGTGTTGTAAGATTGTGACAGTAACAGGTAAAATACAAAAATCGTGGGTACCTGTTACTTTTAATTTTTATTTTTAAATTAAATCACGTTTCTATACAAATTAATTATTGTGTAACGAGACAAAGCACACGGATACGCGGGGTTCCATTGGGGGTACGTGAAATTTACATTGGTAATAGTGTAAGTACTGAGAAGTTAAAACAGTTGACTTATATAAACATTATTATAATGGCTTGTCTACAATATGTAGTTTATAATGAACCTTGCAACTAATAACTTACTCAGATACTTGACCTCTAGAGAAAATAGACACTATTTAGGAGTAGGTGTGTAGTTACTAGGTACTCATGAATGAAAAGTTTTATTAACGGTACGGGTAAAAAGGTTGGGAAGCAATGTTTTAGATGGTCGACAAACAACACAAAATTATGTCTTTTATGATTATTTTACCATTGACGTGTCTAAAGGACTTTCTTAAAAGGTTTATAATCCAAGTCTCTCCCATTGGTGCATTCCGAGTAGGTATGAGTATACTTAGTAACTTAAATGCATTTTTTCGATATTCCTATTTACTATCAATTGACTAAAGTTTTATACGTTCTATTAATAATTAAAATAAGTATTACAATAGATAATAAACTAAAAATAGTCAAAATGGAATATTAATCAAAATAAATGTAAATAATTTAATATGCTCCCAGCATATCCATGTTCTGGAAATACTTATAAGCTGAGCGGGAAACCTTTAATAACACTAAAAATTCATATTTTAATAAAAGTAATATTTATTCAAATACAAATCAAATACAGTAAATATAGCAAGTATTGTATCTGCCTTTCATCATCGTTTTAATACTGTATCAAAAGATGTGCAAAAAGAGTAATGGATACAAAAATGCACACTTTAAATTTTTACAGCACAAAAGTATTTTCACACAAACTGTTATGTAGACGTCTCCTTGCAGGAAGTTTTAATTCTGCTCTGTTGACGCAATTAATCTTATATTAGCGTCATTGAACATCTACTACTCGCTTGTTGAACCTTAAACAATAATAACTTAAGACACGTTTCTGTTATCTTGATTAAAGTTGTCTTTTTGATTTGGATGGTGTTATTCTCACGTATTGTTTTTTTAACATAAAATAAGTTAATGCTTGACAACAATTCCACTCGGTGATGAAGTCTAAGATGTTGAACGTACTAACTTATAAATAGCATATTCACTCTCCTCTTGAAGATTCCCACAACGTAAGTAGCCGGGAACAGCGGCGCGGGCATGTTATTCCAGTCCTTTGCAGTGCAATGAAGACGCAAACCGCGTCGTCCGTGCAGGTAGTACGTTCACTACGTAAGGGTGGATACCTTTCTTACGTCAAGTTGTCCGATAGAGGAACTGCGATGGGGGAATTAATTGGAACAATTCCTGTTCACATTCTCTAAAATGTACCCTATAGAAGACCGAAAGGCTGACAACTGCGCCTATGCTCGAGGCTTTGCAGATTGGTTTCAACTAGATCTGGGTCATTATTGAGCCTCTTTACACGACTCTCCATCGAGTCTAACGCAGATAGATGATATTTGGCAGCATCAGCCCAAATGTGACAATAGTGCTTCTCACATGGTCGAACCTGAGCTTAATACAGGGTTACAAGCTTCGCAAGGACCCCCAGTTCCTTTAGCTGTAGACTCGATGAACCGTCCAAAGTTGAGGTTCAACGAAACTTCAACTCCCAATAATTGAAGACGATCAGTGCATTCCAAGGATACATTCTAAAAAGTAGGAGCCGAGGTGAACGGGCTTCTCTTGGCGCTGAACAGACACGTCTGTGTTTTGGTTGGGTTGAATCTCACAAGATTGGCATCGCCCCATTCAAACACTGCCTGAATTGTGAGACTTATACGTTCCACCATGGTCACTCTTTCAGACTGTATTTTGTCTGTACTGGCCCGAGGTTTCGAAAGGTATTGCTACTGTGCTGTCATCTGCATATCCATAGATACCGGGGTTGAGCAGATCACTGATATGCAGTAGGAATAAAGTAGCGGACAGAACGGACCCCTGAAGAACTCATTGGTGGCCGTCGATTGCGACGAACAACCATCGACGACAACTCTGAGAAACCGTTCGCTCAGAAAGTCCTTTATCCAAATAGTAAGGCCAGAGGGAATACCATACGCTGGAAGCTTGCTTAATTGGCTAGCATGCCAGACCCTGTCGAAAGTCTTCGAGAAATCGAGGGAGACGGCGAATGCCTCCTCGTTTTTTTCGAGGGCTTCGCCCCATAAGTCAGTGGCGTACGCTAGAAGGTCTCCAGTCGGCCGGTTTCGGTGAAATCCGTACTGTCGCTCGCTGGGGAGATCGTTTTATTCTACGTATGCTATGAGACGGGAATTCAATATAGGTTCCATAATCTTACAGAGTATAGAGGTAATTGAAATCTGTCGATAGTTTTTAGGGTAAGCTCGACTACCTTTTTTAGGTACGGGTTGTACGTAAGCAAGCTTCCAGGATTTAGGCGCAATCCCAGTCTTGAGAGAGAGGCGGAACAGACGTGTCAAGACGTGTCATCAGCAGAAGGTCCAGGCAATTGGCTGTGTGACCGTCGACATCAGGCACTCTAGTCGCATGCTTTACTAGTTGCGAGAGACCAAGCGACATGGCAAAATTTCACATTGCGGAAATTATTACGGAATATTCATTCATTCATTCATTACGGAACTCCGGAACGAAGCTGGAAATTGTGCTCGATTGTGTAACCTGGATAATCTAGGTACGCCACGCTGGATGGACATCCAATCTGTGTCTCCGTCTGGAAGAGCAAGTGCGACTGCACAGCCTGTAGATGGTGGTGGACTGAAGAGAGATTAGGGTGCAAACCACATATATATTTGTGAAGTGCACTTTAAGTGAGGGCACGTACAGCCGCTGTGGAAACGAATTATGAATCCTTTTGCTTTTCATTATTTAAATTGCACGGAGTGAATAGGATGGGCAATGGTAGTCGAACGAGGCGTTGCGTAATTGATTCCGCGATAGAGTCAGTGTTGTCGCGTCATTGGAGCCTTAGCTTGGAGACTACGGGGACGCCCGAACCCCCCGGAGATCGCCATCAAGACAATTATTGTATTAAGAGCCATATAAGTATTAAATAACAAAAGAAGTTCATGCTTTAATAGCATTTATGACATTTACTAAACTCCTGCAGTTCGATATTCCGGTAATTTCATTGACACGTTGATATGAGCACTGCACATTAATTTATCTACACAATACGTTGATAAAATCATAACAATAGGAAATAATTTAGGTGATTTAGAAATTTTATTGTTGTTCAATAAACTCTAACTAACAATGGGCAATATTATTACGTACGAACGGATTTCCAATTAACAGATTCGTGGAAAATGTATTTCATGTACACATTGTCATGCTATAATGGCAATGGCTGTATTTAATATCATAATCAGAGATTTTGTACATTATAAACATTTTGTAACTGTTTTTAATTAGAACGTTTTATAGTTATGATTAATTACTGTAGCCCTTTATTTCTGCCTATTCTTACTTATATTTTTAATACTTCTATATCTTCTTCTTCTTTTGCTTGGAAACTGGCGACCATTATTCCTTTACTTAAACTTTACCTTTCTAATCTACATATATTCTCTGTCTTATTTCTGCCTGATGTCTGTTCTACCATATCTCTTTAGAGTTCTAGAACATATTATCAATCGACAATCTTCAGCTTCTTATCTTCCTCATCTCACTCTCTCCTAATCAGTCAGTGTTTCGTTCAGGGCACTGACATGACAGTGACTGTAATTTCTGCATTACTCAAAGTAACTGAAGATATTCATGTGGCTGCAATAAATCTGTGCCGTCGTTAGCTCTGTTAGACTTTAGTAGTGCGTTTAATTAATTAGATGTCCATATTATCCTTCAGATTCTCGAGTTCCTCAATATATCACCACCTGTCAAATACATGGAGCTTGAGAGCCACTAAATTCTTTCTTACCTTCTTCTCATTTCCTGGCCGACAACGAATCAGTGATACATTTGGTCTTGTTGATGTCCATGGGCGACAGTGATCATTTATCATCAGGTGGCTCGTCTGCTGGTTTGTCGGCTTTTAACATGAAAAAGGTCGTTATTAAGCCGCGTTTAGCGTAAGCGGTAAACTTGCTGATGTTTCATTATAAACACCTACCCTGTATTTTATACAGGAAATGATACATAAAAATTTGGTTAGGCAGCTAACATTCGTCGTTTATCTAGACAGCTGTATAGAAACATTAAGAACTGACTCTCCTCGTTTTGAACTTCATGTACGTACATTCTTATGTTTATCATAATCATTTGCGTTCCGTTGCGTTTAAATTTAGTTCAGTGTGCGTTAGTTTTTGGCAATAAAACATCGTTCATCGGTAGTAACTGGCCGCAGGGAGTTTTCTGATCTCAACCAATAAATCTCTTGTTTAAATTTATTGTTAAACAACGAAAGAAGTATAAAGTTACATTAATACCACTATAAAAATTAAGATCCTATTATCTACACCGTTTATCCCTTTTCAAGGGTTTGCTTGATCTCTATTGCCTCTTGTTATAGTCGTAGGATGTAGTCGCGTTCCGTGGTAATCACATGCGGGCTAGGAAGTTTAATCCAGTGGTATACATATATCTTACTCAAACAGATGTTTCCTTCAAGCAGATTTTTTCGGTTCATCCTTTGTGTTACGTTCAAATATTTGTTTTTCATTGTTATCTCACAATATTAGCACTAAATAATTTTGAATAACGTTATGTTTAATAAAACTTGTATTTATAAAACGAGCCTGCAATCTAGACTTTAAATAGAGCTGAGTAATAAATTGTGTATTTATTTTTTACCGTCTACTTTGCTGTTTATTTATAGTTTAGTTCTACTAATGTTCCCACTCATTTACATTTAATCCGTAATTTTAAAAATCGTTAGATTTTGATTTTCCATGACTCATGTTTGCGATGATTTTCGTGTTCGATTCATCAATCATCAATCAACCGTGAAATGTTATAACCACAACAGCGTTGTTTGTTGGGGAGGTAATTAAGAAGTGGGTTTCTTCATTCTTTCTTGGCTGTAAACCTGATGTTATGGTAATTATAAGGCGGTGATCATCCGCTCTCTTGTGATGTCTGCTTTTTTTAGTAATAATACGAAAAAAAACAAAGTCATAATTGTCCTCCAATTCAATGTCTACACACTTTTACAATACGTATAAACATATACAATATCTAATAGAGACAATTTCAAAGACATTTATAATAGGGCAGCTATAAATAACTTTAGGACAGATAATAACATAAACTTCCCGTTGACAATGGGAAAAATAATAGAGGAACTGAATCGAGAGAGGCAAACTTTGTCCCAATCTGGTGAATAGAACGTGCGAAGCGAACGCACTAGGGCTGTGCTAAGTTATCGTCTTAAGCACAACGATCGATGTGAATAATAATAGTTCAAGTATTGAGCGTACCCAAGTGTTTAAAGCAATATTTATATACAAGTAGGAACATAGGTACATAGCTATAATATAGTTCATTTCATTATTATTGAGGATTGTAGCATATAAAAATCAATAGTAAATCTGTAATGAAAAGAGAAAAAGAAAGTGAATTTATGTCTAATCTAGCAACAGGAAAAGCAAAATATGTGAACCATGGCTGTGTGGGATGATAATGTTCAATAAATCAATTAATTAAATGAGTAAAACAAAAAAAAAACATTTCAGTGCCGAAAACTCACTTGACGATGAAAATAAAATAATGAGCAGGAACCTAGAAATTCCTCCTTTTTTGTGTCTGTTAAAAATAGAAATATTATAAGGCCATGAATAATATGCTGACTGATAAGTAAAAAATGTCTACTATTTTCAAACGTAACAAAGGCCCGTCTTATATGAAGTTGAACGTAGTATTTAATTGTGTGGATTGAGATGGAATATCAGTTTAGGATAAATATTATCAATCGACAATTCAATTAATATGAACAGAAAAATAATTTCTGTATACATATACATATGTACGTAACATAACACAAGATACGATGTAGTATCTAGTGAAGTGAAAATTTTCTGTAAGTTATACACATATCATCTTTCGATTTTTTTTTCTTTGCTAGAGAATCGATATTAATTTATAATAATCGTTTGAACTCAAATCGTGCCCGGCCCTACAGCACGCACAACGTTTGCGCGGGTGGCTTACCAAATCTCAACACAAAGCAATCCCGTACTCGGTCCCACGACCTCCAATATATCAGAAACTTGTGACATTTCAACTTAATATTTCAACTGTGTTATTACATAGTGAAATGGTGTAATTAGCTACTGTTTCAACCAACCAGGGGATTTTAAGATCGTATTACGAGCGATTTAAGGTCTTCCACGGGTGAACAAATTTCCGTAACCCATATAAATGTGCCGGCGAGATTATTTTGATTTGTGGACGTAATTTGAATTTCCACATTAGAATTATAAAAGATTTTGTTGCCGGAAACTATGAGTCGGAAATTTGAAATGGATTTTGAAACGGCATAAATTAAAACAAGACCCAATTTAAATTCATAATCTCGAAAGAATAAAAGCGATTTTATTTAATAGTGACTTTTAAATTTTTAAATAGGGATATTTGAGTTAGTTTGCGGTAAATAAAGGATTTTGTCAGTAACTTTTTCTTCTTGAAAATAATATCCATAACTTAACTACAAAATTATTTTATTTGCTCACCAAAAACTATAAACAGTTTCTTAAAAGACCAAAATACCTATTATCAAAAAAAAAATAAAGCAATTTATATTATTATTTATCATGAAGGCTTTTTAGTGATGTACGTACCAGCCGTGAATTCTATGATGATATTATGAATCTTCTTTCATATTCAAGGTAGCGACAGTACAGTCGCTAGCTTTCAAGAATAAATGTTTTTTTTGATGTTGAAATAAAGAAATTTTTAAATATAAGAGGAGATGACAAAAACGTTTTCTCAATTATTCAGAGGCCATGCCTATCAGTGGGCTACTACAGCCATGAAATAAAGCGATGCAAAAAAGAATAACTAAGAGACTTAATGTGTTGTTATTTCACTGTACTGTTGCAGTACGGAATGCTGCAGAATTTTAATCATAATGACAATATTTTTGGTTTCTTTTCGATAGCAAAATCTATCAGCTAAAAAATTTTATTTACAGATTCGGTCCCTTATTATTTTATCTTTATATATAAAATTCTTCAATCCGTGTGTATGTGACTGAACTCTTCCTGAATGGCCGGATAGATTTTTTATAAAACTTTGTTTTTGTAATTAAGTAGGTCTCTGGTGGCGATGTTTCGGATTCCGGGAATAAATTACAGAAAAACGTTTGCCGGGCCGCCTAGTTATGCGTATAACTTACAAGCTGCCATTACTGAGTTACTGAGTTACCCTGTATGGTCGGAAGATAGCTGTCAAGTACAACAGCTTTAGTTGGTCAGTTTACATGTACCTGTATAACTAAAAATATGTATAAATCTTAATAAAGTTTTAGATCCCAGAGTAAGTTGTTTGGAGAAATATTTTCTAATTCTTTTCGTTCAGCTGATATAAACGTATATATTCGTTCTTAAGAACATCTCCAATGTATCTCCGTGTCACGGGTAACACAAACACGAGGTTGGGAGATAAATATTTACTTATTTGATATTTCTTGGCAGATACGGTTAGAGTATATATGTCTTGTCACAAGATGGCAAGTCATGCCGATTGAGCTGATTGGACTACGACAATATGAGTTAAAAGTTCACCGTAATTCTTATTTGTCGGATGGAGTCAGCTAACTCAAGATAGACTTTTATTTGAAGATAGTGTCGTGAGTTCAAGACGCAACGAAACGATAATTTTTTTGAAAAGTTGTGGTGCTTGTTTCGATAATTTTAATACCTAATTATTTTTTGTATAATTATGCTTTTGAGATGTAGCTTAGAGAATACCGTTAGGGCTATATTATCGGTATGTATATTATGTGAGGTTTAAACCCAGATTTTGGTTTTATTGTATCTCTAACTTATTAATTACTTATTAGTTTTATAACATATCTAGTAAACTGTTTTCTCGAATCAAATATAAAGTTAATAATTTTATTTAATTTTATTATTTATTTCTACTACTTACTTTATTATGAATCCTAAAATTTAATTTCTTATTTACTAGAAAGACGAACAAATACAATTTTTATTTGTTATCAACATCAGCAGCTTGCAGGCATGATTCTTGAGTTGGGGAGACAATCGTACACCGTCACGATGTGGTAGCTCGATTAGGTAAAGCAGTTAATTATCATGTTACTGACGAGTACTCTTTATTTTTGGCACTAACGGTCACGCATTTAAGTACTGACCGCGTCCGAAGTTCTAGACGATTATTTACTGCTGTCACTGCTGTCGGTATATGGTGTTCGATGATAAAGATATCTCAGTACCGGTCTTCATATTTACTACTCACTAAGCGGCATTGGCTTCACCGGTCGCTCTCAATATTTTTTGCAACGAAAGAAACATATTTTGAACATATAAATAGCATTATTTTCGTTCGCATACAAGTTAATTACAGCACTAAGTAGAAAACAATAATAACATGACAAGAAAATCCAGAAGAATAGGATAACGTTAAAGCAGGTAAATTTCATTACAAAAGAGCAGGAATCCAGTACTGGCAATATTAAACGAAATGCTCTTGCGATGTGTATGATCCGATTAATTACGAATCTCTTTGATGAAGCCGAGTAACTGTAAGGAGGGAAATTATAACCTGTTAGGTACTGACTGTTTTTCCTCGTGGTTTCGTATTTACGTATTTCTAATAATGTTTCAATTAAAATGAAATCAATTGTATTTCTAAGTATTCTTGTAACGGATACTCAGGATTATTGTGTTTTATATCAATATACTCATATTATGGTCATAGCTAGACTCGTTGTGACCATGATCCATGTAAATTTGTTAAAATATTAGTACGCAATGCAAAAATTGTCAGTGCTCGTTGCGATTAAATTTTAAATATATGGTAAGAAAAATGACACTTTAGTTTTTTATTCGTGCGTTAGTAGTTTGAGTTCACGAAAGATTTGAGTAAGACATTCTGCGTTGATCGCAAATTACTAAAACAATCTACAATTTCGTTTGAACAGCGAGAATTAAATTTATTAGAAAATCGTACTATTTCTTCTTCCGCTTCAGTAACATATTGGCACCTATCAATTTAACATAACATATCCAACAAATACCAATTCACTTGAACAACATTGTAATAAAAGATTCAAACGTTACTTCCGAGCTGAAGGGTAGATCTTTCACGAAGTATAAACGGAATAAGCAAAGGGTTGAATGGGTAACGAAGCGAAGGCGAATTAGTTTTAATTTTTGATTCTGTTTGCTTGCTCACAACTCCGCCTTCTAAGTTATTCATCCATCAGTATGCACTATAAATTTAAATTGTTATGTTGTAGTCAAGTGACGCAATGAAGAGTTACTTATACGATAAGCATTTGAAATAATGCTAAGAAAAAGCTCATAAGTACTTTCAAAAATATATCCAGCGTATTTAATTAGTGCTAAAACAAATTTACTTTCAGATATAAATACTTGCCTTATTGATAAAGTAATAGATTCATCGTACTTTGCAGTATAGGAATACATCCTGAAGATGGTCGTTTATCGAATATTAAGTTCAATTTATTTTTAAAAACGAACTTTGTTCCCGTGAGAGTAATTTAGGCCTTCCTTCCTTCCAAATATGAAGGACAGTAAATTTTAACCAGGAATTAGGTTCCAATCAACGTTTTGTGGAATTGCCTTCTCCTTCAATGCGAAATAGTCTGGTATTAAAAAGTCGAGTTGGATGAATTTTAAAGGACCGCGTTCTACCGAGTCTCTGTATTTAAAGTTAAATGAAGAGTTCAGTCCATTTGAGTTCCTTTAATCAAACATTTAGTTAAGCTTTTCATTAAATCGCATTGCACCATAGCTGCACGTAAGGTGCCTGTACTCAGCTTTCAATGCGCCACACGCGAGCCTAGTTGCCTATACCAGTCCAGAGGTATACTTCTTTAAAAATACCCGTCTAACAGTACCTATCTAGATACAATTTCCTCTAATTTATTCCATGCATCATTGAATTTAACCGCTTCGTAATTCCGCCTTGAAACTTATCATGATTCAAACTAATTCAACCTGAATATGAGATGTATATGACATGGATAACAAAGTTGATTAAAGTAAATAACTTATTTATCATTACGCAATAAAGGTATGTTCGTCTTTAATTAAATAAGATGTTATTTCTAAAGGTTGTAGACATCAGGCAAAACCATCGCCATCTAGCGGCAAGCTTATTAAACTGTCATTTATAGCGCAAAATGTTAATTTTGTAACTGTTTCATACTCTATTTCTGGCGCATGCATCATGGACAAAATAATCGGTTTTCAAAGTTACGAGTGGTATAGACAAACTTAAGTATTAATTTTGTGAGAAGTTATGTGCCAGTGTGAATTTCTGAGTTTAGTCCAAAGGTGCATCTCGCTTTGCTTTAAAGAAAGCTTCTGCTACTGAACAATATTATGAATATACCGTTATTAAGAGCTAGGTTTGGGTGCAAATGGTTATTACACTAAGTTATTCGATTTTGTTCGTATAGAGTACCAAGTTATTCAATATACATATTTTGGTAGATTTTGAAACTTTTCTACAATTCGATTAGTATGAGTATCTATACAGAAGCTGCAGAAGTGCAACTAGGACTTTGTGGTATGTAGTCTATGTGTGCCATTTATATGCGGGAATTGTTTGTAAATCGAAATTAAATAGAAGATTAGAGAAAATTTTAAAAGAATGTGGCGTATGATTGTCTCAACACAAAAAGATGGCCATACAAGGTAATGCTACGATGTACTTGCTTAAAGCGATATTTTATTAAAGGACGGTATTGGTGTATATCCTTAGATCACTTCAATCCTTTATATATGTGTCACCAAGTTCATACAGAACTTTAGTTATGATGACAGATGGTTTTCGCCCGAAGATTACTATAGACGGTCGCACAACACTTACCCCAGTTTCCACGAGGTTACCGAAAACTATTAAATTTATTCGGCGGCAGTATTTGTAGGTGTACTGATGGACCAACTCAAAGCGTGATTCACGAAGTCTCCGAAGGTTTTGTGCTCCCGTAGACCCTGTAGACATGTAAACCCTTAATTGTGAGTATTGCTAACGCAGAGTCATTCCATAGGTTTGAGTGAAGTAGACTTCATTGTAGTATTAGCATGTGTCTTGATGGACGATGGATGGAGCATGTGTCTGGATGGTTCACGCATTTTATGCGTTCCTTTTATCTGATGACAAAACGGATCTCTTATCTGATCACTTGTTTGTTTTTCTACCTGTCTTCCCGCCTGTCACATCCAGTTTTTTTTATTCGATTTTGTGAGTTTGGTTTTTTGTTGTTTGATTTTATTATACAAATAAACTGCTGATAATAGTTTATCGTAACCTTAACAAAGATCAAACGAAAGTTCACAAAACAAATTGAAATTGTGTATTTTCTGACTAAAACTTGATTCCAAACATTAAGCGAAACGGCAAATAGCCGATTCAAAATGATTTCAACAAATTATTATTCGTAGCTACTTTAATACAATATAACAATCGATTAATTAAAAATAAAACGCCATTCTGACCTGCTTTGTTAAAACATCGTTTCCCATCTCTGGACGAGCTTATCATGAAACGCCGGATACGGTGAAAATTATATCGTCTACCTTCCGACAGGGGTGCTCCACTTTGAAATAAAATAGGAGGTTTCAGTTTATTTAAAGAATTGAATTACTGAATTTGGCAACCCTTTCTTTTGTGTTTTCTGCCCGACAAGCTTTGTACGTTTGGGTAAACACTAATTTACTTAAAGAGCGTTAGCGTAATATCTCGGAAAAAACGCGGCGATAAATTGGAATGGTTCGCGTGTTTAAAACTGCCAGAAACATATGAGATTGATATTATCTCGCGTTCTAACATCAGACAAAACGCAAAAAATTGAGAAAATACATCTTGTTTGTATTTCACATAGCCAGACATGCATCAGTTCTCGGCTAATTAGCGAAAACACGTCTTATGTTGGACAGGTAGAGTTCTACTCTTAGAATTTTCAGAAACTGTTCACTACGTCCCATTATATATGCTGTCATGATAGCCACAAAGGGACACGATACGATGTACTTCGAGGCTTCAATTTATTATGGGCTCATTCCTTGCGATGTTCTGTCGTATGCCATATGCTGTCTTAGGATAGACGTGATGCCTTCATGATCATCATGTATCCATCGAGACTACAAACGATTAAGGCAAGGATTCCCAAAGTGGTCGATATCGACCCCTGGGGATCGAAACCGGTTTCCTAGGGGTCGATATAAACGAAAACTCAATTTGGGGGTCGACGAAGTCTCAAAATCGACCCCTGGTATTGTTACGTATTTTGTTTTTTTAGGCTTTTATAACTTAGTAGATGGTTATTAAGGATTTTTAAAGTAATTTGACTTTGGAGGTCTGAGAATCACTTCATTTTGGAAAAGGGGTTTCATGCCCAAAATAGTTTAGGAATTCCTGCATTAGGATCTTTGTTAGTCAAGGGTCTCCAGTAATTGAGAAGCCCTAGAGTATTCTCTACGATGCCGCTCTATTCCAAAATTTACTGAGGGCTTCGTGGTCTAAGATAATCGATGGCGATAATAAACATCAGTTTTTTGACAAATTAAGTGAACGGTATAAAATTTGTTTGTACTTTCGTGTTTCAGAAAAACGTATCTGTCCCTATTGTTATCCTTTGATATTACTGGTTCTATTCCACCGTTCAGGATTTCTCCCCCGTGCTCCTCGGGTTTGAGGAGATACACAAGAAATCATCCTCGTAAACGCAACTACTAAAATATCTCAATATTAACTATATGATAACGTAACGATGTGATGATACAAACAATTCTCATCTATAAAAATATTATTTTGTATTTCCATAAAAACAAATGTCAGAGCTCTGTATGGGAAACTTAGTAAGATAATCCTTTTACAACTCGTAGGAACACGGCAAATGTAAACGATTATCGAAGTCCGATAGCGATTGTGAACGATGTAGCTCGGAATCCTTGGAATCTGATCAACTTCAGTCGTTGCACCGTAGGTAGGTACACTGGTAATAGAATAATTCATTTTGAATTAAAATTTGTTGGCACATTTACTTTTACTTTTGTAAAACCACATAAACTTGGATGTACAGCGTTTTTAGTTAAGTAGAAAACATTAAATTATATTTGCTAAAGTAGTGTATATATTTCTTAAAATAATTATTATTCTGCAAGTGTTATGTATGTTGAATTACTGAGGTTGAGTTGAATGAATCTGTAGTGGTTTTTGTTGGTAAAATTTTATTTGAAACTAAACTTTTTGAAGGATATCTCCCGTATACAAAACACATTGATATACGAGGAATGAAATCAATATGTAGCGTACAACAAAATCTTGACCTCTCTGTCTGAACAAGATAATCTCAAAAATGACTTTAAGAACTAGTAAGGTTTAGATGTATGGATACAAATTAAAACTTGATAAAACGCTTATATAATAGTTATTTTGGGTGCGATTTCTATTTGTACAATATAAATTATTTATTGTAAATATAATAGAATGCAAAGGAGGATTTTTCCGAGATGGATCCGTAGATATTGCACTAAATAATAGTATTGATAAACAATAGAGAGAACCGTACAAATTAGCGTTATTTTTCAACATAGTAATATCAGAAGTTCTGCGCTAACGAATGAGACCTGCCACCAAATTGCAATAGCTCGGTGCCAATAGGAATTGCAATTAGGCCTCCATCTGTGCATAGTTTGGAAGGAATTTCATCTGTTCTGCTGTTACCAAGAATTCCCGCACTTTCCTGTTATTGCCAATTTCACTCGCAATATTTGTTATCTTATTAAACAATATTGGAATTATTTGGTGTAATATAATCATATCGGTGTATTGAAGGACAAATCTTGTTATTATCGAAGGTGTCATTACTTGAATTGTGGTTGGAAAAAATTATAATGAGATTTTGGTGTTCGTTGATAACCCAGAAAATTATTAAATTCATTACGTAGCTTTCTTTAAAAAATATTTTTGTTTTCTATAAATATAAATGTAAATATGTATGTATATAAATATTTAAAGTAATTATTAAAATAAAGTTAAACTAGTATAATGTATGTATCTATATATGTAATCCGCTCTCGCTTCGTTTTGGAAATTTTCGCGAGGCCACATAATTTTGACCCATAATAACAGTAATAAATATGCTAGGAGTTATCAAATCAGTTAGGTAGTTTTAATGCTGTATTTGTTCAGACAGGCAGACAAAAATTCCGAAAATTGGAGATTCGACCCCAATGCAGCTTTATTATTAATATAATATATAGATAACTAACAGTTCGGTATTTATCAAAAGTAATTAAGTAACACGAGTGAATTAATTATGTGTTTTGAGCAAACAAACGTATTATTTCATGATTGTAACAGTTTGTTAAACAACATTTTTTTTGTTATAATCTAATTTATACAATTGTTTAGAATGATATATTTCCCACCAGGCTAGGTTATCGTGCCTGAAGAGTAGATGTTCACCGGATTATTTTACGGAACTTATGCTAGTAATGTAAAAAGCATAGATAACATGACTTAAATATAGGATAGCACCATCTGTTATCGTATATTAGAAACTCGTCACAGATCTATTTTGTAACAACTCATTATTTAGGTAGGCACTTCCAATTTTTATCACGAAATCGTCTTCTAAGAACAGATTTTAAAATTCTCTTAAAAGGTAAAAATATTTATATGATTTTTTTATTATTTGGAGCCATCGTTGTAAAATGTTATCTATAGGAATTTGTCTAATCGATGCATGGGAAGCGCTTAGAGCCAGAAAGTTTGCTTCGATAGTAAGAGATCCATTTTTAGATGGGTGACAGCTAAGGATAAAAATTTTTGAGCGAGTCTGTGCTTCGGAGTGCACGTTATTTTGTTAGACCCAGATATTAGCGTAAGATAAAAATTATTAAGCCATATCGGAGGACTTCGTGTGCCGTAAGATATTCCGGCACTTAAGTTGAATAAGAGCACATTTACTTTTACTTTTACGAAACACCTTAATGGCTCGTAGTATCCTATTCTAGTATTAGAGTCTATTAGTCTATTAGAGCTTTAAAAATGATGTTTAACGTAAAGTAAATCTACTCCAATATTTGTTTTAAATCGAGCTACTTCCCCTAGTTATTTCAATACATCTTACTAACGAAATTCCTTTTGAACGTTTGTCACAATCGACCGATAATCGAACACTAATTCTGGGGCAATTCAGACTTTTCAACAATGAATCACTGGGTGTAGTATATTGATCCATTATTTAATGAAGGCCGGAGTTTTTTCCGAAACTGAATAGGCCCACGACAATCAGGCTCGTCCGCAGATCATATTTCAGAAGGAGATAAACTCGGACAAAAGAAAGGAATCTTCGCTTACCCAATTGCGTAATGGCCCAGCTCTGTCGTTATCTTTCCCCATTATTCCTGTTTGAAGAAGGCTGTGGTGTTCTCCTTATTACTAGGGGTGAAGTACAAAGGTAAAGTTTCCGGTACTTGCTCTGGTTGTAAAATATCAACTTTATATTTGATTCGTATCATGAATTGTTGAAGCTTGATATCGATATTTCTATTGCACGTCGTCTTATGAGTATGAGGATATATACGTAGTGATAAGTTTGCCATTGAGTTGACTATATTGACCAAGTGCAAACACACGAATTCTAGACATATGTACATATTAAAGTACCTACTAAATTTTAGTAGCTTCTGTTACAATAATAATTAAACAAGTTAATAAATTAAATTTAAAGTGAGTTATTTGTTAGGTGTTGTCTTCATAATCCGGGGATTATATTCGCTCATTTGAGTATTATAGTAATTAAAACCGCCGTAGAATTTTTCACGCATATATTCATTGCTCACATTTACCCTTTCACGGATTGATTAAAAATACCCATAAATAAACAAAAAAATACTACGCAATTACATTACGTTACATTCACGTAGTTTTTGCGTACATACATACAACATAAGACACGACAAATGTACGAACGACGAAGGTACGACAAATGGTCGCCGACCTCCTTGATGGAGATGGCACGTGAAGAATAAGAAGAGTATGTACTCATAATGGGTTTAAACTTTGCAAAATCTTGCATGAAGCAACTAACATAACAGCATAATTAATAAGATTGTTGGGGTAGTCTTGCCACAAATCTTATTAAGGTTGTGCCATTTATCTAAGTGAGTTATTCCGAGTCAAAGTTTCACAACCAACTAGGGTAAAGTTGTCAAAAATAAAATATGTCACCTTAAATCTCGTAGCAGCAATTTCCAATGTAGACCAAACAAGAATTTGGCGGACGAAATGCACCAATTCCTTCTTACCGACGTTGTTAACGACTCAACAATATTTTTCTAATTGGACGAGTTGAACCCAGTTTTTATTTGCTAACTTTTGAACTGGTGAAAAATATCCCTAAAGTAATTTAACAGCGTCGTATCTTGCGACGGCGCTGTAAAACTAACTCAGCTCGTATTTGTTTTAGCGATGCTCTTACTCATAATTCACTTCTTTATCAAGCTGGGAAGTGGCTTCCCGATGATACAACAAATTTTGGATGTTAAGTTTTCCGTTGTCATATCCAAGACTAGTTTTTGCAGCCACTCGACGAACACAAACACGCATATAATATACTGTATCCTTTATATCTTATATTATATCCCTTAGGAAATTAACTTGATATATAATGTGTATTTTGCACTTTTGTATAGTTCGATTAACCGTCCTCATTCCTCTCTAGGGAACATTCTTGACATTAATCAGTAGTTTTATAAATTCTTCATATTTATCCCATATAAAAAAAAGAATTTCTCGTAAATCATTTGGTATAACGCAAATCGCATGAAAATACGTACAGTAGTTTTTTGAGATTATCGTATATAGACAGACAGAGACTTTCTAGTAATATTATTATGTTTCTTGTAAACAGTAATTCGCAATCTAGGTGATGGTAGGTTTGGAATATGCTATATCAATGTAAGCGTTAATGATCAGAATTCATATAATAAGAATTTCTATACTTTGAATTCAGAGATCTATATTAATGCATTAGAAACCCGAGAATATTTGTAAATTGACGTATTTATTAATTGCTTCCGCTCATTTCCTCATCATTGCTTCATCCTTTCTACACTCGAGATTATTAAAACCATTATTAGCAATATACGTAAGCAAATAATCATTATATTTTTCTCGTTCCAATAAAAAAATTATTGATTTAACTCAAAATACATGACTCATTTCAATTTACGGGTATCTTTTATACGTATATTAACTATAAAGGAAACTTGTAATGGATATAAACCTTACATCCAAAATAAGTACCTTGAAGTTTGATATCGACATCACATCAATTTCTTATTTTTACGATGGCCAGTACGTTTTTTGGTACTCATACATTTCCCAGCTATTCGAGTGAGAATTTCTCGAGATACACTTATGGATTTACTGGGTTTTACGCGGGGCTTCATTGAAAAACATTGCTTACTCCCGTAACATGATTTATGTCATATAAGAATTTATGAATGCGGTAGATTTTACATGCCGGGATTGTCTTACCTGTTTTTATTTCGTTTCGTTTTCTTGTTATAACCTTATAAAGATTGCACGATTGTATCATTTTGATTTGTACTTTCATTTGTTTATCATGTACGTGTTTATTATTTGGTACATCTCTTTCAATGTAATTTTCTTGTTGCTACGACTGTATTTCATATTTGTCTAAATTTTAAATATGATATTTTTTACTTTATCTATTCTTATTAGTAGTGCACTGCTGAGCATAGGCTGTTTCCAACTTGCGTCACTTAGATTTTCATAAATATCTCTGCCTTCAGCATATTCCTACTAACGTTCTTTTCCTCTTTATTAAACCTAGCTGTCTCTTTTCTTTTTACTAGCATTTCTTCCGCTTCTTTATTTTCAAATTTATCAAAGTATATATCTTTAGCGATATGATATCCACCAAGTATCGCCACGACTCACGTATCTACATATAAAAATCTATAGATGCTATGTTGAATAACATTAATGAGGTGATCTGTACAAGATACCTATCTCTGTCCACAGAAGAAGCTTGGAAATTGTAATCCACGTGAAACATAACTCAATCATGATCTAGTGTTAGAGTAATTAAATCTGTTATCTGCAGTAAACTTTTAACTTCATGTCCGATATGGAGTTTCTATTATAAATATATCTGACACTCAATAGTCAGCCATATGTTTTGTTATTTGAGGAAACACATTGATCAAAAGCAGTTTCTCTAAATGGGTTGCGAAATTAACTATTCATATTTTTAGTATTACACATTGCGACTCATAAAAAACTATAATGTGAAAAATATTATAGTATAGATAAATATATTAATGACAAGGACGACCGGAAATAATAATGGTGTCGAAACCGATTCCGGGCAGGTTTAAACTTTGTAAGATGTGCTGAGGAGTTTCTTTCACCTTTTTGAAAAGCTAGTAGAAGCAAAGAAATTACATGCATAAGTGATATTTACAGGATATCTATATGATTGAATGATTGTAAATTTGAATTTGTCATATAAGATTGCATTTATAAAAAAAAAAATAAACGTTCACACACTCACACCCGCGCACTAGGATTCCCTGTGTTGCGGGTGGCATGTACATACACAATTATCACATCACAAACACCCACGACCCGAGAACAAACATTTATCTGTCACATAAATGTCTGCCCCGGCCGGGAATCGAACCCGGGACCCCACGCTCGGCAGGCAGGGTCACTACCAACTGAGCTACGGGGTCGTCATATATAGAATCAATATTTTACATTTATTAATTGAAAATCTACTGTCAATGTATTTACGACGTGTTTATGAGTGATTCTCCTCTATCAAGATGTAATAAAACGTAGGACACCACATAAAAAGAGTAGACATTTTTAACATTTATCCAGTGGGTTTCATGACCCACATTGTCATTTAGATATCCCTTACATTGGGAGCCATGCGGGACCCAACAATCCGCGAACATCCTACTTTGCAATTGACGAAAACCACATTACTTTTTAATTTGAAACGTTGCCGGGATCTCGGCAAAGGCAGACTTTATTACGCTTAAAGTATCTCGCTTTTGACCCGTGGAAAGTATTTTTTATTCATTTCTACGTATTCATATACGGGAGTTGGCTTTCTCTTCAACAGCTTCCCTTTTTATGTTTTTTGTGGTATATATCCGCGTTTAGCGTTGGAAAATGGAATTTCTCTTTTTTTAGTATCGTGCTGGATTTATATTTCCCCATCAAGTCTGTTCTTTATTAGCTCTGTTTAATGTTTTAATGTGTTTTGGATACTCGATAGGCCCTGCCAATTCTATAGAAATCAACAAAACAACACGTTAGACTTGGGACTCTTTGTAGAATAAAGGCTTAAAACAGTTTTTATTCTGACCATTTTGCTATCGGGGGGAAGTTATTAAAAAGGTACCAGGCCCCTCTAGAAAAGCCAAGAATATTTTCAGGAAATAAAAAGCTTTCTTCCGAAGAGTTTTCTGATTATGACGGATTCCTGTCCATTAAATCATCGTTGTAGCCATTTCACACATATAAGAAGGCACCGGGATCTCATGCTTTCGCACCAATGCCTTCCTTGCAATATGTTTGTTTCGGGGCTGTTAATAGTCTCTTTACTTCGCCTCTTTAATTACAATGGATGTCAAACAATCAGATGGGTTATCAGGTGAACAGAAGTGCTCATGGTTTTCGACACTGTAACCGAAAAATGGAAAAGAAATATGATTTTTATAAAGAGTTACTCACATAGATTTGCTCTCCTCGTAATACACGACAGTATAGTTAGGAATGGCATGCTACCACCTTCCTGAGGCCTTATACGTTGGCCTAGTACGAGCTAGCGGGCTTTATCCGTTTTTGGGAACATTATATGGTACTACCTCTTATTGAGAAAGGTTTTCTTCACCAAACAAAAAGTTAAATACCTATTATTTGATGAGGTTTTTATTATTGACGCAAAGTGCGAAACTTTAATCCGATAATATTACTATTTTAATAAGTCCCGCATAACAAGTATTTTACATATTAAAATTAGTTTTCAACAAAACCCTCCAACGCCATTTCACTCCATCAATATAACAAGGTAAAACATAAAATTTTAGTGCGGAGACCCTTCAGTAATAAGGTTGTGTTTTTGTTACAGGTAAACGTCCCGGTATTCAGAACTTATGGTCATTATTGGATGTCGAACAACCCTCAATATGTAAGGAACCCGAGTAATTTCCGGCCCATTGTTAGTTCAAATCAACAGAGAAACTTGGCTCCAGTGCGATTTTAATTAAAACTGTTTTTCCAACTAAATGGCCTTTTGTAATGAAATAAATTTTAAATTTCTACGGAGTGGCTGTTCAATTGCCAGATATAAAAAGTTGTTAACTCCTGATATATAGGTGAAGGGAAGCTAATACTCATCATGAATGTATTCACAATAAATTTTCCTCGTTATTGTAGTTATGGTACTAATTTCGCGCCATAGTGGCTGGTTATATGATGAGAAACTGTGTGTAAACGGTAAGGGAAATGTCATACGTCAGTTGTTTAAAACACCACACTTCACGTGCGTGATTAAGAGGGCACATTATGGCCTCTTTAGCTGAGCCATGTCGACGTTAGACAGCATAAGAACTTGCGATATTTTGGACGGTTCCTAATCCTTGCACCAATCCGCTTTAAATCAGCAATGTATATTCTGGACCTCTTAGAATACAGGAATTGGTTTTCAATTATTTGAAGTCAAGTATTATAGTACATGATGTAAGGGTAAAACTGTGGTAAAGGTAAAACTAAGAAAAGTTTTAATAAAAAGAAGTAATTTCTTAACCAAAGACTTGTTTATTTCAGTAACAGGTCGCAACAATGATAATTATACCAATTTTAAATGGGAAGGTAAGTAAGGTAATAATAAATGGTAAGGTAACGTAAGGTAATAATTAGGTAAGTAACTTAATGTAATAATAATAATTGGTAAGTTAAATTTATAAGGTAATAATAAATGGTAAGTTTAAATTTATATGATAACAAATTTTTAAAGTAATAATGAATGGCAGGTTTAATTTGTAAAGTAATAAATGGGAAGGTCGTTGATTCGTTTGGCTAGCCTTAAATAACACTATGCCAATCAGCGCGTTGACCTTAGATAAGGTAACACAACTGGTCACTGCCGCTGGATCAGCTTTTAAAATGTAAACGCAGACTCAACGTTACACAATACACCAAGATACCGTATCTTAAACCCAACAGTACAGCAAGAAGCAGTGTATGCTCCAACGGTACAGCAAGATACAGGATATTGCCTTCACAGTACAGCAAGATGCAGGGAAAGGCCCCCACAATACAGCAGAACACACAGCGTAGCCCCCACGGTACCTCTCTTGTAGTATAACAATAAGAGAAATACATATGTTCACCTACAGTTATATAACCAACTATTTCCTACGATGAACATAACAACGTGGAAACAGTAAATTTACAATAATTTTAAAATGTTGGCTATTAATATAGTTCTTTTCTATTGAAATATTATTAATATTTCTATAGATATACACACAATATGGAACACGTCCCTCTATGGCATAACACAAACTCAACATCAAAAATATATTCTAATATTAACCGAAGTTTGAATCCTGCACGCAACTCTAATTTTTCAAATGATCCATCGGTGAAGGGAAACATCGTGAGGAAACCTGCTCATCTGAAAGTTCTCCATAATGTTCTCACAGGTGTGTGAAGTCTGCCAACTCACATTTGGCCAGCGTGGCATACAATGGCTTGAACCTTTCTTATTACGAGAGGAGACTGTAACTCAGCGGTGCGATAATATGGGTTGTAATGATTACGGTGCATGCGTAGAATATTGCTGAAATAATCTTTAAATGATAATCAGAATTCTGTAACTTTATCAAATACTTTTTTAGCCGATAAACGATTAGATTGGTCATCTGTATCTCCTAATATAATATCATCGGTGCGTTACCGATCAAGGAAAATGCATTGAACGCGCTTAATACTGGCTCTCTGACCCTGCCGACATATTGAAACATTTTGTCAACCCCGTAGCACAGTTGGTAGTGACCTAGCTCGTTAAGCGAGGGATCTCCGGTTCGATTCCCAGCTGAGGCCATTTATGTGTGGAATAAATATTTGTTCTAGGGTCTAGGTGTTCATGATGTTATATTTGTGTATGTCAGAGTATCCTACACACAGGGTGTCCTGGCAGGGGGGTGAGCATGTGAACGTGTGAACGTCTATTTCAAATTTATTTTACCCGGCAATAGTACCCATGAAATCAATTTTTTTTTTTTTAAAACCGTATTCGATTTGGAAAACATGAATCGTCATAGTTTCAACTCCTATTTTTACCTTTACGGGTGGGATTTTTGCAACAAATTTCAGGGGGACTAAAAGTGAAGTAGGTACACTGTCTCAAACATAATCGAAATTTTCCATATCGGATAACAAATGACGGAGTTCTGAATCAACAAACATAAAAAAATACAAACGAATCGAAAACCCCCTCCTTTTGTAAGTCGGTGTAAGAAGGAGTACGAACGATTTTTTCACGTATTAATTTATAAATTTATTTATTAATTATGGAAGAATGTTGATCGTTGAATAACTCTTTAAACATGAGTAGACGATTTATGCTGCTACCTTTGTAGTGGCAAAACAGTTATTTTAATACCATTACGTAATGGGTAGCGTGCTGAAAAGTAATTTTCAGTCCCAGATTATTTTTATACCAAACTATAAATATTACTGAATTTTAAATTAACTTTTACGCATTTTTAACCTTGAGGTTTGGTTTTTAAAAGGATACCATTTATCTAAGTTGTTTTTTTAATGAAAGTGATTTCCTTTTTGTTACAAAGTGAAATAAATGTTTGCTGTTCTCAAATAACTGTATAAAATAGTACATTTATGTTTATTTATTGATTCGCGACATTGAATCTAATCTAATGAACGTAACTTATAAACCCAACTAAAATTTAGCAAAACTGATTTTATCACCATGTATTCAGACACTAAAAATTTGAAAAAAAATTCTGAAGTTTTGTTTTATTTTTGTTTTGGCCCCGTTGTAGTTTTACTTGTAGAAATATAGGTTAAAGCAGGGATTCCGAAAATGGTCGATATCGATCTCTGGTGGTCGAAAACGGATTTTGGATTCGATTTCGGATTTCGAAAACGGAGTCGACGAAATCTAAAAATCGACCCCATGTAATTTGCGTATTTTGTTTTTTAGGCTTTTATAAGATAGTGGATGGTGGTGGAATTTTATAGTCATTGGCTATGGGGGACTGAGGTATCACTTTATTTTGGAAAAGGGGTCTCTTGCCCAAAATTATTTGGGAATCCCTAGGTTAAACGAATGATCATACACTTATAATTACGCACTGGGATTCTCTGCGGCAGACACACCCGTGCAGGCAAACAAGTGCATAAATGAGGCCTCTCAAATCCGCGCGAACTGTGAATAAACTTTTGTCTGTCATTTAAATATCAACTACGCCCCCGCGACTCGGAATTGAATCCGGGACCCATCGCTTGACAGAAAGAACCACTACCTACCAGGTTACAGAATTGTTCTATGGAATTAACTATGGTTTTACTACAAAAGAACACTGAAATGTGTGAGAATGTTCACGTACCATTTACATTAACTGAATATAATTAGTATTGTAACACTGTTCTTATTAGGACCGACCCAAACTTTCGTGCCGCGCCTCGTGTTACATTTAGCTATAGCAAATGAATTTTCATTATTATTTATATGCCGGACAGAGGCAGAGGGACCATGCCTCATACGAATAAAAGGGACAGATAGAGGAATTTCTAATGAACGTAACATGAGCGTCAGTCGGGTGAAGGGTCAACGACCGGTTCTTTGGGGTGGGACCCCACCGGCCCCAGAAGTGTGCTAGGCGGTTTATTTTGATGCATTTTCTAATTGAATCGTTTCTTTGGGCGTTTCGTTAGGGTAATCAAACGTTCAAAGTATCTTGTTAGCCGCTTTGTCGAATCACGACGTCGTAATTAATTATAAAAGCTAATTCATGATTTGGATAATTTCATCTGTTTGGTTTAGCCTCTATCAAAGGTTACGTACAATAATAATTACAGGGTAGTAATTCGCGATTTTTAATCTTATATATCTGATGAAAATTTGCCATGGCTTCTAATATTCTTATTGGTTATAAATTTGCCAGCGACAAGGAAAAACATCTCCTTCTGTTAACAAAACATCACTTAATATACAAGAAAATTCCATCTAAACGATTACGTAAAAATAGATTTTAGTATTTGAAAATAAAACTCTGTCAAAATTAGATCAGTACTTTTGCCGTAACAATCGGATAAGAAAACAGTGAAAAATTAAAAATGACATTACTTAAAGATGTAGCCTACATAAGGCTCTGGTAGTTTGTGTTTTAATTACCCGCAGTATAAAGACGTAACTTTGTTACATTTTAATAAGAATTAGTGGACCGCTCTCAACTTCATTCGGGTTGAAAAATTCATTATATTTACATCATATGTAGCCTATGTCCATCCGGAACAATGTATCTATCAAATTGTTAAAGAATTTCTCAAATTGCTTCCGTGGTTTCTGAAATTACTTTCTGCATATACACAAATCTACAGAATTCTCACTGTCTCTTTTAATATTACAATATATAAGAGATAAATCAGATACAGTACCAAATACAAATACCTATTGTAGCAACTATGATTGGTTATTATCAATGTAACTCAGTGGCTACAAGTAAATATATTTTATAGTAGCGGTCCGCCCCGGCTTCACACGGGTGTACTTTATCAATAGTTTCCGCAGCGTATGCGATGAAAGAAATTTTTAAGCAATTTTTTTACACCTTGGTTGACGTTACTGAAGTTTTAGCAAGGATCACTTATTTCTTCTAGTAATAAATATAGCTTATGTTACTCAGGGATAATGTAGCATTCAAATGGTAAAGAATTTTTAAAATCTGTTTAGTAGTTTTTGAGTTTATTCGTTACAAACATAATACAAAGCTTTCCACTTCATGATATTAGTATAGAAGAGCTTGTTTCTACGACCCCTGGAGGTTGCGCGCAAAACTAATATCTGTCTTACTTTCGTTAGTACTATTTAAAGCGAAGGTCTTTTTACAACATTTTACCATAGATTAATCACTGCCACAGATTTGTAAGCAAACGCGGCTGTAAAAAAAACAAAATTGAAATATCTATTGCCATTTAGACGGTGAGAACTTCAGATATTCATATTAAATGCTCTAAATCATAAATGCAGTATCATAAATCAAGTTAATATTTGCACTATATTTTAGCGTCACTTCATTCGCTGTGGTCACGCTGTAATAGAAAGCGTGCGAAATTCGAGTTCTACACTGTTAACAAATATATTTATTCATGGCGGATAACATAAACGGCACTAAATTTGACCAATTTACGCTGAACGCTTAGAAATATTCCCACAAAATATTTCGTGTAATGGTCACGTGCATGAATTTGGGATCTCCATTTCCGTTTGGCTAACTTTACGGGTGTTTTTTGTGTGTATTCGAAACGAGTGGTGCGAGTTAGTGCGGCAAACAAACTGGTTGTTTATTCAATTGGATCGGCCCTTTATGCGATAGGTTGAAAGCGGTTGGAACTGGTTACGAAACTGAGTCCTATTGAGGCGTGAAAAACGCCTGCGAGCGACCACGCGCGGTCCGAACCGCATGCGGGTGCGCGCGATTGAAAATGTCGCTCGCAGTAAACAGGCCAAATATAGCAGACTGATCCTAATTAATTATAGTGTTGTTTATTAAAATTAAACTGAAAATCGACGCCGTTATATTACAGATTTGTTTATTTTTTCCTATTGACAATGAATTTCTGTTAGTTAAACATATTCATATTTACAGATTGATTTTATATATTCAAAATAAATTAGATATGTTACATTTCTTCATGAAATAGCCCATATTATGTCATGACATTAAATATATCTTTTGGAACCAAGTAGTAGGAGTTTATAGATTAATAAAAATCGCTGAGATTGTGTATCTATTTTTCGCGTCCCTATTAATACAAAAACGCCCTGCATGGTTACCATCAGTATTAAGCTAGATAGAACAGAGCGCAGCGACATCCATCAGGACAATCGATTGCCTCATTCCCTGGTCAAGCTGCTACTGTAAAGTGGCTTGGCCTTGAGTTTGATGGAACACATAAAAATTGCAATTGGGTCCAAATAATAATTTTTCTAAAGCAATCAAATTTTGATAATATATTTTATATAATATCGGTATTGAATCTCAAGTCATGTGAATGAAGTCTTATATAAACCTTGTTAGCATAAAAAAAAATATTTCTATTAATGAGAAATGTTTTTCTAATATTACAGAACGCTATTCGCCTTGAATGCCTGGAAATATTTCTAACTTAATAGAAGTACCAATTATACAGAATTTTGTAGTTCTTTATCGAGGGTTCGTTAGCAGTAACCCGACTCAATTCCACTCTGATTAACCTGTGAAAAGCGTCGAGTGAGACAATTTTTTGCCGTTGCAAAAAACGGATCTCTTTTTTATATCTTACGAGAAAATCTCACACTCTGTTCTAGGATCGCATTGACCACTTCCCTCCCTAATACAATTGTTCCCTCCCAGGCTTTCTATATGCATAAAAATTTAGAGAGAAAAAATTTTATCCAAAATTTTGGAGTTTATTTCTAGTTCAAATGATGTTTAATTACTTATTTAGTAATATTTAAACCACAATATTTATAATTTCTAAATCAAAACTTTTTTTTATTTATAGCAGAAATCAATAAACCTTATATAAGGAATAAATATACTCCAAAAACACACTCATACATTATTCGCGTAACGGAATATTATTATTGTAATGTAACGGGACATCGTAACCGTTTTTCGTTACTAAAATCGTAACGTTTTCCTTCACACATTTCAAAAATCATTGAATAATTTCAAGGGTAACTAACAAACGTAATCAATAAAACGTACTCTAACATAAGTAAAAGTATTGTTTTCGTGTAGTCCGATCGTAAAATTGATTATATCATAAAATTGTCAAACATTTGTTGACGTACCCAAGTACTCGTATTTCATGAAATCACTAGCTGTTGTTTGATAATGTCTTTGGAGTTAATCAAGAACTATTGCTCGTTGTAAGCGTACAATCTATACTAATATTATAAAGTGAAAAAAAGGTTTTTTCTTGGTAACGAATAAACTAAAAAAACCTGGACCAACTTTAAAAATTCTTTCACTTCTCAAAAGACATTACATTGCCAGCAAGTAACACGGGTCATCTAATAATAAAAAAAATTGAGATTCCCACGAAAATTACAATACATCTTTCTCGGGCGAAACCGCGAAGGAGGTTTGCTATTGAAATATAACTAACTATAGTATAATTTTTTTCTTCGTCCAGTTTGGGTCTTAATAGATAAGCCAGCTAGGGCGGTGAACATGTTGTGCGGGTGCAACGCCATTATTGATAAAAACAAATGAGTTATCGAAGGCAGGAAGGCACGGCGGCAGTGGGGTATACAAAGGGTGCTGCGATATTGTTATGTTATGTTCACTATTCGTACTATATTTAAATTTCCCGCCCCCGATTTAATGGTTCGCGGACAAGCTCGGTAATGTTCGGCTACCTAACCGACGCCGATCGAACGACGTATCAAGACAAGAGACTACCCTCGAGAAGAAGAGTGTGTAAGAAGATTCGCGAACGTGGCCGGCGAGATAATTCGTTTTCTATTTTATTCGTATTTAAAAACTCTAAATAAACACGTAAAGTTACCGTTTTTCTTAACTATCCCTACGAAGTAGTGTGCGGGATCCCGCGGAGGTGTTATAACTCGAGAGTTAGTGCGTGGAGTTCAGTGCCGGTGCTACTTTATGGTGAATACCTTCAATCATCGAAAGACTTGAAGTGATCCGAGTCGGCAAATCAACCTCGTTGTGAGATTAAGGTACTGTCCGCTTCCGAACCATCAGAATCAATTCCTATTTTTATCGGCGGGATATTCTAGTCATCCTTGAACGCGCATCCCGAACCAGAGTGATCCGTAGGGCTCCCCTTACGGCAGGGCCTTACGTCAAATGTTATGATCATTGTTTGTCAATTTTTATGTAATTTGTTTTCATCATTACCCCCACCTAATACCTGCAAATGAATGCAATGCTAATTTAGTACATATATCGAAGAGAAAATAATTGTTTTTGCGCATTCGTTCTCTGAATTTCAAACGGATTCAATTTTTTCAATTGAATTGAATCAATTTAATTGAAACATTGAATCAATTGAAAACGGCAGAATTTATTCAAATTAATATTTTGCCTGTTGGCACCAATATACTAGCACAAGCACGCGTTGTTATCAACAATGTTTTAACATTTTTCACTGAAATGAAAATAGATCCCAAAAAGTTACAAAGTGTTAATTTCTGCCGTTCTCGTGAACATGCTGCGGCAATATGTGGTGTGAGTGTTAGAACGGTCGATAAAATTAAAAAAGAGTGTGTAAAGGGAGAAGTTAGCTCTCCGCGAGAAAGCGTCTATTGACTTCAAGAAATCTCATCTGGCAGAAGAATTCGTAATTCATGTGGATGACGATGAGTCTGATGACTCCGACATAGAATTTTAATGTAAATACCTTTAGATTTAATTTTAGATATAAGTTATTATCATTATTATCTTTTTTGCTGTTCAATTTAAACTTAAGTATAAGTATTTAGGTATTAGTATTTATTTTTAATATAAATTGTTACATTCTAAACTTTTGTACTTATAGTTTTTTAATACATACATACCCAATTAATAATATATTTTAAATCATTATTATTCTTATTTTAATCAATACGTTGTTTTATCAATTTTTTTTTTTCATTTTTATCACAATTCCACATAATGACAAAACTAAATACACTATCGATAAAGCTTGTCGACAACAATAATGCGCATCGCTATGCCCGCCCATAAGGCCCGTGAGTGGGAGAGAGAGCAAAATACTCGCTTCACCGCTCCGACGTTTTATGACGCAAACTGCATGGAGAAAAAAAAATACTATAGATTGAGTCATTAAAATAGTTTTATGTATGCAATTAATCAAGCTGACAATAATAGTGTAGACGCTTTAAATTAAATCTTTCAATATTGATCGAATGAGAAATAAAATAAGTATTAATCTACTTTATAACAATACGTGGTCACAATGTATTATGGTATTATACCTTTACATACATATACAAATAGATGTTATTATGTGTTAATGATTGAGCTAGTTTCGAAATATTTAACTGATAAAATTAATTTTCACAACATATTAATTTTACTAAGATGGTGATTCCTAGCTACTTAAGATTAAATACGTGATACAATAGTAAAACTTTTACACTTTTGTATGCAACCTTATATAATAATAAAAATATTTACAGCACCTCACTAGGATTTATTCTGTTGCGTGTGGCGTGGACATAAACAAATGAAACATCACGAACGCTTGCAAACCGACAACAAACCTGTATCTTAGCTATCACATAAATATTTGCCCGAGCCGGGAATCGAACCCGGAGCTCATTTGGTTATAGGATCGTCAATTTATGTATTCTGAAGCACTTGAAGTTTGATAGTATTAGGCGCGGTCGGTAACTGGTGTTATTAACAAAACTTTTTTGCAAGATTGCCTGCTTATGAACGTGGCCTTGTATAGATCCACATTGGGGTAGCGTTGTACAATATACTTCAATGTTTCAGGTTTTATTAACAACTAGGCCGTGCAGTGAACCGTCAACGGATCAAAGCCAGTTTTAATTCTCCTGTGTAGCCTACAGTAATAATACAAACAGCCAATATTACTATAAGTTCGGTATGAAGCGGAGCTGCAAGATGGCACCAACGATGTGGCGAGACTAATAATTAAGAAAGTTTCTGAACGGCCACATGACGAGCCCTAGTTTCGGGTATCGGCTCTCAACTGAGTTGTTTATAAGGAATTTGGTTGGTATTATTAGTAGTTGGTATCTGTGGAGACGAAAGTTAAAACAGGAACAAATACGAAGATTGCAACAACAACAAAATACTCTTTATTGTGCATCAAAAATTATTTAAATACAATATTTTCAGTATACAAGACGGCACTCTTCCAGAACTATTGAACTGAAACAGTAGATCAAGTAATGATAATAGGGTAGGGGTGCACATTTATAAAATACGGTAATGTTTGTTTACTTTGTCAGCAGCTAGCGTAATTACAACGGTTGAATTTGAACTGTAACGTGTAAGAATTGATTAAGGACATGATGTAGTGGTATTAAGATAGAGTATAAAACTTATGAGATTGTAGTACTCATGAAAAACAAACACTCTAGTTAAAGTTGAAATATATTTAAATTTATAAAAAAATCTCGTAGCTTTACCAACTGATAAGTCAAAGGTTGAATGTCAATTCAATAAAATACACGAATAAAATTACAACGGTGAGATAACCGACACTTGTTGTAATTTTTGTAAGCACGTGTCTAAATAATCTGGGCCATGAGAATATCAGCACAGCAATATAAAGCTCAGTAGTGTCAAACGTCAACGTCCAACGTAGCGAGCTCGCGGTTAATCATAATTGACATATGACAGTTCGACATGGGAACACGCGGGGTAAGGCTGACATGCTAATATATTAAATATTGTAATAGCTCCGATCACGCTTTGTAAACAAAGTTGAAAGAGGTGCGTATTAAAGTGAGCGCACTAAAAGCGTAGCCGTGTTCGCTAAATTGAATCAATTTGCAAATGATCCGGCAATATTGTAGGCGTCTGTGAATACGGACTATAGAATCTCGTTCGGTAATTGATGCGTGGATTGGTGCGTTACTAAGCGATTTCTTGCTTTGTTATTCCCGTACCCTTTGAAACGAGACGTCTCTAATAAACTCGAACTGTATTTCTTTGGCAATACATTAGTAAATTATTCCGTATTCCACTTTCCGCTCTTCCATTTTATGTTTATTCTACGTAACCTACTTTTTGAGCGTCAACGTGAGAGCTATACAGTCATGCGAACGTTTACATGTAATGTACGCAATTAAATAACAAGCAATTAATTAACGTATGTTTTAGACCTTGGATAATTTAAACTTAGTTTGTATTTTTTTACTCTAACATTGAAGCTAAATGCACGTTCAATTAATTTTCGAGCAGACTGTAGTAATTATTATGGTTAATTTATTACATATTATGCATTTAGTCAACAATAAATGGTTTCTCTTCTTTCCTTTTGAAAGTGATGCTAAATTATTAAGTAATCAATGTGATGAGTAAAATTGCTTATTATAAAATTACGTACTTGGTACAAAACTATCAGGAATAAGTAATTTTTGTACCAAAGTTCAGTAATCAGAATTGGTCAAACTGCAATTACAGGGGGAGGAATTAATAACAATCATTTCTCCGGGACGACGTCACAAATTTTGCATAACAAAAGATATGTCGCTCATTTTATTCTGGCCAGTGTTTGCCCGCCATTGTTCCTATCCCTGCAACCTTGCTTATATTTTTGGCTTTTCCTGCGTTACAACCGGCGAATTAAGGTTTCGCGAAGGAACAGAATAAAACGAACCCCTATTAAGAAGGTTTGGAGAGCCATTGTATGGTTATTATTGAAAAAAATATTCTTTTCTTTCTCTCGAGGATGTTTTAATTGAGCCTCGAGTGTCCCGCTGGGACGTTATCGTTGGCATTGTTCCCGTAATGTATATATATATATATATTATAACCAATTTAACCAATTTGAGACCGTGTTCGATAATATTGTTGCGAAAAAGATAGTTGTTATTTTCCGTAAGACAGAAATAAACTAGACACAACGTAGATAATCTAATGAATTGGTGTCAAATGCCAGCTGTCAACTTATTAAGAATTTCTATTATTAATAGTGATAATGAACTAATGAAATTCCAATAACAAACACTTCGATTCCATTACATTAATTCTTTTGAATTGATCATATGATTTTTGGATTGTAAAGATCGCCTAAAAAGATTTCATGGTATTTGTGCTTATCAATAATATATGAAAAACGGTAATGACGGAAATCATCCAATAAAATATTGAGGACATGCTTATAATAGTATCCAAATCCTTAATAAATAATTATTAATGTACAGATAAAACCTCGTTACGAAACAAAACTTTAGTGTATTGAAATATGCAGAAATATACAATATACACATAAAGACAACAGATATTGCTATGACTATGACAATATAAATATGTTTATACAATTTTATAACGCTACAGTAACAATATTTTATACAATAATCCGCTATGGCTTCGCTTCGAGAAACATGAGGATTACATTAACAAATTCTAGTGATGTAAAACCATATAAATATTTATGTGTTTTGTCAACACATTTATGCTCGAAATTTGTTAATCTATTGTCGTATCGGAAAAGTGCTTTAACAAGTTACAAAGAGTTATTACACCCGAAAAAAATGCTTGTATTTATAAGGTGTTAAATAAAATTTATAATATTCATATATGTACCTACACCTTCCTTGTGAATGAATTACTGTATCTATTGAAAAAAAAATCGCTTGAAACTGTATATTGTCTTTGAACACATTGCGCAGACTGAAAGATTATGTTTTATATGTTAAGTAGAAGTAAGTTAGAAGGGCGGTCGAAAATCAGTAACACTTGCGATGATTCAAAGCAATTGTAGAAATGCAAGCTAGCTGGATGGGTCATTGCCACCAATTCGGACATGTCTCCCCTTGTCCAAGCGGGCAAAGCCGATTATAATCGTGATAAAAACGACAGAGCTACCTCCCCATTCGATACCCCCAAGCCTCACCCTAGACCTTATCCGATCTGCTGTCAAAAGTCCTTCCAATTTATGTATTGTAGCAGACACCCCGCGGTATTATTTATCGTTAGACGATTTTCTCGCCAACTTTTCTTTTTTATTTCATATCGCTAGTTCAGTGAGAATGAAAGGGAATAGCACACAAAAGGGTACATTGACATCTGAATTAATTACTGCGCCAATTTAAAATCAACTAACACATATTTGTGTTAAATGTTTCGCTTGTTTTACAAACCAGTTAACATGTTCATTCATCACTTTTTGGTATCTTTCCCACTTTTTTTGGCACTGAAAATACCTACCCCCGATATCGAAAATGTTTCTAGGTCACAGCTTACCATTTAACCCCTCTGCTCGTTTGCTTAAACATTAAAAAACATGTAAAATAACTTTTCAATCCAAATAATTGACAACTGTTCAGTTTTTGCAGTATATAGGTATAGGCTATGCAAAGCTTTCAACTATATTAATTAGAGAAATCTTCACGCGATATTTAATGCAATAAGATTATTTACAGCTTTATGAAAGATTGAACTTCAAATATTTAGAAATTTTGTATTTCATAATCCACTGCTGGACATAGGCCTCCCCTAGTTGGTGCCACTCCGTCTGATCCTGGGCCATCTGAATCCAACGTCTTCCCGCCGTTTTCTTCAGGTGGATGCCATTGGAGGACTTTTTTCCCCATCAGTTGTCAGTCCTTCCGACGATGTACACTGTCCAATGCCAGTTCAGCCGGCTTATTCTGCAAGTAATATCGGTTAGGTTTGTTCTCTCTCGTCTGTTCTGTCGTTCTTTGGTCTCTCCATAGCTCATCGAGTAATTTTGAGCTTTCGGATGAGGTTAACGATAATAGACCATGTATCGGAACCGTGCAACACACATTGCACGAATTCTTTCGACTTCAATCACTGTGGAATATCGAATGAGAAGATATGTCTGAATTTCCCGAACGCTGCCCAGCCGAGTTGGATTCTCGAGTGACCGTTTTCTCGAAGTTGGATTTACCTATGTGGATCATTTGCCCCAAAGCCAATGTAGTCGTCAACGACAATCGATATAGGTGTATCATGAACAAGACTTTTGAGTTGTTCAAGTTAATTTTCAGACCCATCTGTTCTGAGGCACTGTTCAAATCTCCTAACATAGGCCTGAGATCCTCAGACGTTTCCCTTAGGATCACTAACATCAGTAAATCGAAGATGCGTGAGGTATTTTCCGTTCATATCAATGCCTCGTCTTTTCCATTCCATTAGCTTGAACACGTCTTCCAATGCAGCTGTGAACAGTTTCGGGATAATAACGTTCTCTTGCCCGAGTGCATTATAATCTGTTAATTCGAGACTGAAAAATCTCCTTGACGAACGAGACAAAGGTATGCGGGAGACCGAAAACAATGTTGAAGATTAGAAAAGAACATCAAGAAGCCCAATTTTTCCAAACGAATATTTAGACGAATAATCAAACCGAATTCTTAACAAAATTTATTTTAAAAACTTTATCTACTTATATTTATTTAGAATGTTCTACGTAATGGTTTCAATTAATCAAAGAAGTAATATTAATTAAATTATTATTTTATACTTTCCTGTTATTAGTTAACGAAAGAATTTTTTATAAAAATAACCAAATACCGTAAATTCCTTACATAACATAAATTCGGATGTTTTAATAAAATAATTTTGGCCTCTACAGATCTTTTAATCCTACCAAAGCCTAACTTTGGTCATGTTAATAAATACTGTTAAACCCTGAGCATCGATTTAGAGCTATTTGTAGACTTTATTTGTCGCCCAGAACGAAAGTAGAAACTGTTCTAAATTTATTTAATCCATGTATCTAAATCAAACAAGGAGAATAACAGAGCCCGGACTGTGGAAATTTCATTATCCTTGTTGAAACAATCTAATTCAGGCTTAAAATAAGACATACGAGACTTCACAGCCCCAGTATTTCCTTTGGGAGATTGCAAAGCTGTCGGCTGTCTTGAACTGAATAAAGTGAATATATACAGCATCTTGGTGTACTCGGAAATTTAATAAAAACTAGTTCTAGTACCGAGATCGTTTCTAGCTATACAATATTTATATTAGATCTAACTGCCACGAAATAAAACAGCGATAGTTAAGGTTTAGCTGTTTAAACATGGATCTCCCGCGGGAGACTAATTTTTGACGTTACGTTTATATTCATTATCAGACATTTCGGCGAAGGAAAACATCGTGATGAAACCTGCATACCTTCGAGTTTTCCATAATGTTATCGAACGTGTGTGAAGTCTGCCGATCCGCGCGTGGACTACATGCCGGACTGTGGCCTTAATTTTTCTTAGTGCGCAGTGAAACGAGATATCAGCTCAGCAGACGAACAATTATAACCATTAAGTAATAATCACGTGGAACCATGCTCACCCCGTTGGAAATGGGCATATCTGGTGCGTATAGAGAAGAGCGTGGGTTCGAGTCTCGTCGGCGATGGAAAATTTTGTAATTTGTAACATTGGAACACAATTGTTCCATTAGGTTATAGACTCCGCGTTTATAATGCAATTAATGCCTACCGACTAATTAAATAACATACAGTCCCGACAATCTGTTTTCAGTACTCAGATGGAAATATTTTGTATTAATTAGGTATGTATGTACGTGCATGTATACAGAGATAGAGGTATGTAATCATATTTAATTTTTCTCGCACCGAGATTATTATTAGATGTTCATTTAATTTTCGATTCCTTTCTTACACTTAATTATGTCCCTCCACACTTTCTTCCTTTCATTGTGTCCTCTACTTAAAGGTTGTCTGGAAAAGATCGCTGTTCAGAGTTAAGGCCGCCTGTTGTATTCATATTACTTATAGCTGACTTTTTATTTATTTTTTGTCATTTTTATCGTATACAATAAAAAGTACTAGCTCTCAAGCCCCCAGCCGGAACGTGACGAGTCTGTGCGGGTGTGCGTGTTGTGGTGTGACTAAGTGGCAGGTATAGTCACGGTGTTCAAAATGGGAGTGTATGAATGGAACACACGAATGGTGCGCACAAGACTTTATTACATACTGAATTTATATGTAAAACATAATGCAATACGCGTGTCATTTTGTTGCGATCGAGCAGTGTTGTATAAATAGAGTGCATTGACATTATATGTAATTATGCTACCACAAGTCGTTCGGCGGCTGACTCAAGCAGGAGGGTGGTAGCTAGCCAGGCAGGCTTCACGGATATATACGGAAATGATACCAGCAATAATATTAACTACTTAATAATAATATTGAGCATGTGATTGGGGGGAGTATTCTAGGCCGCCCCAATACGACCAAAGTGACATAAAGCTATTACATATTAAGTAGACGTTCAAAATGATTGATTATTTATTTTATTATTTTTTTATTTCCAACGGGTAATTGTAACAAGGACCGTATTTAGAAGTATACGATTTTATTTATTTTATCTTTAGTCTTCATAAATTTTCCTGTTTCTTCGTGTACTCAGCGCATTTTCAAACAATATATTTGTACGATAAATTACGTAATTCTCATACATTTTAAGGTTAAATGTTAATTTTCCTACAAAAATAAATGATTTTTTAATTTCTCCTATATATTATTAACTAATAATTAACTACTTCAGAAAACCTGAGTTTTAAAATAGTACCTGCATTGTTTTAGGATTGGGTATTTCTAGTTTTGTGAATTAGAAACATATTAATTTTATTAACTGCCCTCTTAATAGAATGTCCATGTTAAATTTTATTTTGTATCCTGCGGTAACAGTTCCATTTCCCGCGATAAAAAGTATCCTAAATTATGGACGATAATATAAGCTACTATATCAAATAGCCTCCAAATATGTTCAATGGTTTCTGTATGATACGTGATGAGACAGACAGAGAAAAATAAAAAATAATCTATTTTGACTTCTATGTATACCGATAACAAAGCCTACCTACATTAAAATTGCAAAAAAATACTCCATGTACAAATTAGACAGTAACTAATGGATGGTAATTGGTGGTAATGGACAGTTATATTTTAAGTATAGATACAGAGTATAGTTGAGCAAGAATAACCTATAATGTCATTTCGCCGTAAAAGTGAATCAGTCAACGCGGATTCTAATTAAAAAGTTTGCTATTTGCGACGTGGTACCACGTGACGTTAATTCTCAAAGTTTTTGGCAACGAAGATAACAAGATAAATCAAGCGACTTATTTTTATACAAAAGGGCAGCAAAGCAGGTTTAAATTTTGTTTTCGCTGTTACTCAGTTTTGTTGTCGAGGTAGTAAAACGGACAAAGATTTAGTTTTTTTATAGATCCCTAGTTCTGTTATTTGTAAGCCTCGAGAGACCTTATTACCTTACAAACTTATTTGAGAAAAGTGTTTACCGTGTTTCGATTAAAAAATTGAATAGTTAGTTGGTAATAAGCGGTATATTTGCTTTCCCCGCGACCTGCAACGCATTGATGACGCTGTTATGTTATCGCCATATGTCTACCTACTTATTCCTCGTAGGATGTCTCATTTGCGGGGTACTCTATGTATTTATCAGTTTTTTACGGTTCACTGCTAGACTTTACCCTCCTTAAATTGGCGCAGTTCAAGCGGTCCTTTGAATTCTAAGGTGCCCGCCTGATTTCTCTTGCCGAGTATTAGCTTAAATGTAGTTGGAATCAGATTCTATATTTGAGAAGGTATGGCTGTTTACCAATCTTTCTTTTCAAAGCCCTCATTTCATTTGCATTAATTCATCTTCCATGATTCTCCAGTAATATAATACCCTAAGCATCAAAATAAATACTCGGCGTCGCTTCTCCACCAATCAAGCTGTGAAAATCCGTAAAATGCAATATCATCGGATCTACTTCATTACGCCGACAAATTCCGAACAAAATCGATGTCCCTGTGGGAATATTTGTATTTTACAACGTAGCTCATTTCCGCATTTATGGTACGAGTAGGTAGCGTTCGATTTGATTTCTGGATACTTTACGAGGCGTCCGTGATTTCCTCGTTCTGCATTATATCTCGTTTATTCACTTAATTATGTTTATTTTATAATAATAATGAAAATTTTACGAGGCCGAGTGTGACCTACATATATTTTTAGAGAATTTTAATGTTGGTACTCTGTATTTCCAATATACAGAAGTTAAAATTTTGTTTGTTTCTTATTGTTGATCACTCCAGACTATTACACATGTAAATTTAGTACTTGGCATATTTAAGATTTGAATTTTGGGTCCAACATTTAGGATATTCTTTTCTAGACCATATTTCATATTAGTTGTCTGCGGTCGTATTTTTGTGAAATAGAAGATATAGTACTATTAAGGTTCTGTTAAGTTGTTAGTAACTGATGTTCTTATTGCTTTTTAATAGATACTGCTCTCATTTTAGAAATACGGATACGAAACAAAGCGACGGTGTTTTATTGGTGTGCATTATTTAAGCATTTTATCAAATATTGATTTAAAAACTCCTGATAATAAGTGACAATTGTGTCAGTTTAATCCCAGAAATCCGAATACGAAGCGAAGCAACGGCGGTTTACTGGTGAATTATATTTAAGCGTTTCCATATACTGTGGATGTGTGTCATTAATCTCAGTAATAAATATCATTCCCCCTTCGTTCTGGTTCTCAGTTGCGTCGGTAGATGGTTGTTATGATCCCTTTTGATCGGCGTCGTGTAGGGAGCACTTAATAAAATGCGTTTTTTCAATCTATCCTCGTTTCTCTCCTTCACGTATTTTACGGGTCACTTCGTTTGTTGACTTTATGCTTTGAGGCGTTGTATTTCGAGTATCCTTTTATTTACGTGTTTTTGGTTTTTCCTGCAGTGTCAGCCCTAATGTTTATTTGGATGCCTATTGTGGAAACCCTGCGCCTTTTTGATGTCCGTTTGTGAGATGTGCCAGCTTTTTACTTAATAAAAGGCAAAGAAATACAGTGATATGTCTGGGCATCTGTTAATTTAATACATCCTTATATCTGCTGTATGTATGCTTAAGGACTATATTATTAATTAGGCTTTATTGATGATATACTGCTCATTATGTTATTATTTCGATTTTAAACTAAAGAATAGTAACATTTGTGGTCAAATCGATGCTTTCGAATTGCTTTGATAAATCTTAAAACGAAAGCACTTATAAGACTAAATTTTAAAACCCATAAACAATATTAATAGGTTGACTATAACGCCACCTATGAGATTGTGTCATAGTTGCGAATGATTGTTTCAATTAAACAAGTACAGTGTGAAAATATAAACTCAGTTTGTGAAGTATAGGAATTAAATTAAACGATAATTTGGTGGTCGAAGGGGCTCAATTCACCCATAAGTCTATGGGATTTCCTATCCTTCGAGTGGCATGGACATACACAAATGAGATATATGGGACTTCACCTTTTTGAATCCAACGAGGCTTTGACTCTAGGTTCGTCCTAATACAGGGAGCTGGGCTGCGCACTGCTGAGTTTACGTCAGGTGCTCGTGCATGGTGGTAGGATTGTTTACGTTACCCACTACCTATCGCCATCTAGAATGAACCATGAATTATTATAACGTGACATACAACGACTGGGCCCGTTAATTTGTTTATCGACCTAAGGCATAAATCCTAATTAATGATGAAAACAATAATACAATATGCATACTAACTCATTCAAAATCGAAACATTCGGCATACCGATAAAGAATAAATCGGAACGTGTCCACGAACGCTGAAAATCGAGATATCCCGCGCAATTCACAACGCTGGCAACACTATTCGCGATGGTGTTTTCAAATAAATTGACACATCGTCGTATAACGTACCAGTTCGGGGTAAATTGGCGTTCTGCATACGGTGTACCCACCTGCCCGACTGCGTATTTGCACGATTCCGCTGCGGTCAGCCTCCGGGAAATGAATAGCCCAATTTTCCACATTTTCCACCATTAACAACATCCGGGCACAGAATGCGGGTGATGCGTTCGCAAATAATGAACACCTATATAACTGTCCCTCTGTTTGCAATGAAAAAAAGCGTTTTAACACAGTTTTAAGCCTTCAAATTGCTCTTGATTGTATGCTTTGTGTTGCCGTAAATGTAATAAAAAACTTTTCGTATTCCATGTCTTTTCTATTCGTTATATAATATGTATTAAAGTTCACAGAATGACATACATAAATACCATATCATCGCCATTAAGTGGCTGGTCCATTCGTTTTTCGGCTGACGAAAAAAAACCGATCGGTTTAAAAGCAGAATTCTACATACAAGTTTCATATATAACCTAAATAATATTAAGTAAGGATACTTCTTTGACAAACAAACGTATGATTTTGTATGATATCTGTATTTACGGGTTATTTTCTTGTACAGCGTAAAATTCACACTTGCTCTTATGCACACAAATTACAGAATACGCGTTAAAATCTTTCTCAGATATCATTATTTCAAGGAGAATCCTCATATTACTTTTAAATTAGTAAAATGTAGTAATTATTTGTGGCATGAACTGCTAGTGTAGATAATATCTGCGTTTTATTTGTAATTGCGGGAAAATCTTCCTCGATACTCGGTCTCGCCGGAAGGTACCGGCTTATGTGGGATTTCTAACAACTAAAACCCCCTCGGCTACCTACACACATGGATAAGCACCGGGATATCTTGTAAACGCGTTGGTGTCTCCCCTCCGTAACATTTGACTTCTCAGGGTCAGACAAATAATATCTAGAATCATAATATACCTATTACAATAATATATATTTGGAAAAACGCATACTTACGGAAAGCCTTTCAACCAGTAAATATGTTTATTTAAATAGATGTTAAATGTAAGTATTTAATTAAAAATATGTAAACGACGCATAGATACTTCAAGCACGAAGATATATCTTTCACGTTACTAAAATGTAATAATTAGCAAAACTTTGGTGAATTATTTAATTTGCCAGACATATATATTCCTGTGTACTAGTATAACGTTTGGTCACTTGCTTCCATATTCAATTTACTAAGTACTTTTTTGTTACTTACTTAGCTTGTCTGTCTCGACTGCCAGAATTGATTTCTTTTTTGTAAAGAAGGTACTCTGACATGTACAGGCGGAAGAAAGTCTTACTTTCTTGCATTTACACCGGTATGTACTGGAATAGCAAGTTTATACAATTCAAGATATACAATTTTCTCGCTTTGAAGATTGCCCTTCCACATGTGCAAATTTAAATGTGTAGTGAAACAGCTAACAGAAGATAAAAATTTTGAGTAATACGTAAACAGAAAATGTGGTTTATCGGCTGATTGATGATTTTATTCCTTATGTCATTACTCAATTTATTGAAGGACAAACGCTTTTATCAAGTTCTACCTCAAAAATAACAATTTTCGTAAATTTTATTAATTTTTCAAATTTTTTTTTTGTAAGAAAAAAGTCCTTAAGTAATATCTATGCCGTAACCGTTTCAAAGATAAATTATTTGGCGTCTCGAAAAGGTATCATTTACCCTGGGCTTTATCTTGGTAATGTGGACATCAACGGTATCCGATATGAGCAGCCACCTTTAACTGCGTTCGTCGCTTCGTATCGCGGCTGTAATGGATCGCGTGTTTTATTCCGCGCCATTTTAATGGGCGTCGGGTGTAAAAGAAACCCTTTGAGTAGAGTGAATTAGTTTCTAATTTAGATTAGTAGATATGCTTCTATATTGTGCTGTAACGTAAACCCTTGATGAGTATTTACAAATTATTCAACATAATTTAGCAATTTTATGTTTCAATTGAAAGTAATTTAAAGCGCGACATGTTCGTGCATTGCACCTTCGGGCACAGGCATCAGCACTGGAACGGCTCTCTTGTATTAAGTCGCCGCCATTCGAAAAAAATACGGCAACAAAAAAATATGGTTTTGGTTGAATTTTGCCAGTTTCAAAACAATTTTAGTAATGAATACAAAACCGTACGAAGTAAGCAAACGGGAACGCGCACGCAGAATTGATAGGTGACGGAATTATGCGCAGTGTGAATCGTTTTCAATTTATCTATCCAAAATCTGCCATGTGAGCGTTGGTCAGTTAAACTCTGTTAGTTCAAAAAAACTCGTATTCAAATCTAGCTCGGTTTAGTTTAGATTTGTGAGGTGTTAGTGCCTATTGCTGTATTCAGGAATTCTAGTTTTTTATTCATAAATCTATACACAAAATTCGTTTGAAATCCATGTAAAAATACTCACCTTCAACATATCAAATATTAATATGTATTTTGTATTGATACTCGCGGATCCAATAACATGGTTAGCTGATACTGATCTAAAAATATGTATGTATTTGTCTAGTTTGGGTTAAAATCATGCACCCTACACGAGTTTTCTTTTTAATAATGTGCTGTTTCATTAATCATTAGTAAAATGATGTTGGAATATCAAAAATTACAGTAATTTTAATAATAATAAGTTCTGTATTTCCTAATTCCCATTTCGTGTTCCCAAAGCTACGTGTGTTGCCTTTTACTTTGGCACTTGGATCAAAAGATTTCGTCCTTGATCTATATCAGTAAAGTAACAACTTAAATATCACAAATATTGAGTGGTGTACAACCCTTTTCCACAGAATGGTGTAAAAACACCAAAAACCGAGCATATCTTTCCCCCTACGATGACGGCACATAAACAGTATAAAATAGTGTAACACCTAATGCATTTTTAAAATTGATGACAGTTTCATTTAAAACTTTTAAGATCGTAACGTCACTACAACCACCATGGTGGAAAACAATCTTAGGAAAAGGCAAGTTGGTGCATGACAACAACTACGGGCATACAAAGAAGAACAGCATGCGGTATTTTTCTCTATATTTGTGTTACATATGTAACAACTTGCATCAATCTTCTATGAGATTCACTCAAAAATCATTTACAGTCGAAAGCTATGATCTCAATTTAACTATTTATTAAGTCTATATTTCAAACATATCTTTGTCTTTGTGTCTTAATGGCCTTTAAACATATCCAAATTACCAATTTATAAGGTGTTTGGTTAATTAAACTGAATCAATGAATTATTCATATTGTTAACAAGTACATTCGCGATTCATATCACAGAGTCGTGATTCATAACGTTCAGAGCTAGTATGATTGATTCGCGAAAGAAATTTTTAATCAGTCGCGTGGATCGCTACCCGCGAGCTCTGTCCCTTTGATTTTCCGCAATCGTGGCCACGACTATTGAATCCATGATTCGGAGGGTTGCTCTTTCGGGTAGCTATGCTGTGATATTGCGGTTGTTTATAAATATTTAAACTTTTTTCTTTTAAGTATTACATACCGAAGTAATGCAGCTGTTTCAGAAGCCCTTATAAGTACGATTTTGCAAGTAGGATGGTGTATAGCTTGTACGTATGTGTTTTGTGTTAATATGTTTTTCTTTGTGATTTTTTTACTTTACTAGATTAAACGTTTTTTACTCATTTTTAACAGACTTTAAAGAAGGAGGTGGTTCTCGATTCACTTGTTTTTTTTTGTCTTTGTGTTATGCTTGTTAATGTTGTTATGGTGAAGAATAATAGCGAAACCAAGAAATTTACGTTTAAATTAAAATTGGCTTTTTGTTTTGTTGAAATATTTACTTGTTATTAAACATTTTATAGATAAGCATTAATATTTATTCGTATTGACCTAAATCATTCATTATCTAGTAGTAAAATGCCATTAAAATCAATGTAATAGTTTTTAAGGTTTAAACATTTCTCATTTTATAATCTATATCTTAAAACGTAAAGAAAAATCGTTTTACCCGCTTTTCTCCTCTGTTTATCGATTTCTATCTTGCTTTTGGTAAGTAGCCTTTGATGAGCTTTAGTGTTATCAATTAAAAATAATAAAAAAAAACTTATTTAATTATTATTAATCGAAATCCGACCACTAGTAGAATTTAAAGAGTAAAACAAGATATGCAAGTCAAAATAAACGACTAACAAAGAGACTGTAGCAGGACTCGATGATTACAATAATTATCGGTTCTTGTGAAAACCATGAACTTGATCTTTTTAGGAAAATGTACAATGCGTCTTGATTATTAGTTAGTGTAGTGTTTTACGAGAGCAGAATAATACACGGCAGATCCGAACAACAGTTATATATTGACTGACACCTGATATTGACCTACCTACATATTTTTTATTATTACTTTACATTGTGTTATAAGTTAGAGTAAGGGACATATTAAAGCATTTACATTTTATAACCTATCTATATCTTAATTACTCTCGAAATTCCTCGAGCTTTGCTAATACTGAATGATTATCTTTTATGTTTATTTATGCAATTTAGTTATAGCGTTCTAAATTAAAAGCGAATGTGAATCATGTATTTTTGATGTAAACTTTTTATTTTTTCGTTCATTACCAGCGAACGTAGAGTGAAATTTGAATGCGAAAACGGATGGTTAGCTGTAATATTGCATTCAATATTCATCGCTTACATCTTTGAGATGAAAGGCTATCGAATTATCGAGATGTTCTTTCGAAACGACTCTTGCATTTTTCGAATTGGAAATTAGGAACATTAATTATTGAAGATGACTTTAGAATATTATTTTAAAGCGCCTGCTGATTCCTAAACACGAGACATTGCCGTTAAGATACTGTAGGAGCTATACACGCCATCTGCTGTCTTTTTTTTGTATTGTAGATCATTCGCGATCAGTTGGCGATTAAATAAATACTTGGTGCATTCGTAAGCTGAAGTTTAAATTATCTACTACCTGGATTGACTTAATTTCCGCACACTAATATTTATCAAAACTAGTTTATTCAAACGTTCATACAGACCACTCATAGAGGTGTATGAAATATTCGTCCTAATACTTCTTTGGAATCTATTAAAATATTAGCGACTGATTTTATTGGTATTTCAAAAAGTAACTGAGACATAAAAACATAATAAATTAAACTGGTGATGTCCAAATCAGATTTAAGTATATTATACTATCTTATTTTATTTTTACTCGTAGCATAAGAAATATAGTCTCCTTCACTTGAAACTTTATTAACTAAAATATAGCGCACTTCAAAGTTATTTTTATTAGTCACTTTTATTATTACCTAATTACGCTAGTCAATCGGTCATCTAATTCATATATGTATGTGTCAAATGTCAACCATTTCAATACGTACATTCGTAAAAAACCGGGTATGACACTAGGATTGAGGGTCAAGTGACCGATGCTATAAAAAACGTTTTTCATCGAACGTACTGTAGTCTAAAAACGAAGATTACGAAAGTTTATAAGAAGGAAGGAAGGAAGCGAACATGAGCCAGGAAAGACAGGCTTATATCACCTAACAAGTAAGCGTCCGCTCCGACGTGCTGCTAAGCAGCTCGCCGTCAGACAACGTAAACTTTTTAAATAACGAGCCGTCATCCACCAGGAAACAGTGTGTCTTGCAAAAAATATTTACCAACCTAGTTATAGGGTGATATTTATTTTATTTGTATTGAAGTTAAAGTTAACCAGTGTTGTCGACTTACTCATTAATTCTAACGAGCCGTTTTCGCTTTGCTTCAAGAAAATTGATCATTACGTTCACAGATAGTTACCGCACCAGAAATAAAAACGTTTTTATAGGCGTTTTGTAAATTTACTTTTATGTTTGCCCGATATATTTGAACTTTCCTCAACCGCATTATTGATAAAACTACATGAAAATCTCAGTAGTGTAGTTTTTATTTTAATGTTGTTCAGACAGACGGAGACTGCGAAAAGAGAAAAAATCAATGAAAATGAAATTTATATCAAGCAACAGTTATGTGATAATCCGCTGTACAATAAATTGATATTTTATAACATTTTGTTGTTCGACTCTTAAAAAACGAAAACAATAAAAATTGTATGTTCTGATTTATTCATAAAAATAGAAAATCGAACGAAAATGGCAAACCGAACAAAAATGACAAATTGGTAAAAGATATTCTTAAGAACAACATAAACTATTTACATAACGAACTCGTCACGCCGCCGCTGAACGAACTCGTAAAAAGAATTTCCCAAAGCGTTTATGTTTAAACTTTCCAAACCGTTACTTGTTAGCATAATTTTCCCGATCTTTCTGCAAAATAAATCTTTATTTAGAAAGAAAATGTTATTGCAGGTCGAATTTCTGGACGATAAATGTACGGTTGTTTCGTGGATAATGATAGAACATTGGTACGGGCTAACATACATACAACACAAAGTGAGTTTTTATGCTGATAGCGAATATTATTGGTAATTGTATCATGACAATGTTGTGGTGCCCTCTAACAACTTATATAAAACCAGATCAGAGTAAATAAGCGTCGGATACGTAGACCAAAAAGCTGCGAGTGCCCCCCACCCCCACCAAAACAAAGAGAGGACTGACTTGTGTCCATGCATTGTTATGGTAACAAGCGTAGAAGTTAGATGTCGTTGCTACACTCATTTCTACTGTGCGATAATTTGTTTAACCTAAGAATAACAAGAAATGAAGAAACAGTAATCTATCTAGTTTAATTGGTTCACTTTTAAGCATGAGTTAGCAATATAATTGAAAACCCACGCTCTATTTGGACACTGTCATCTATGTACATGGCAACACTACAAGTGTTTTCGATAGGTGCTAGCCAATACAGGCAGTAGAACTACTTTTTAACTGGCTTTTCAGCCTATCTTACCACGTTAAATATTTCATGGTTGATTTATAGAAGGGTGTTACTATGAACCAAACGTTATTGCTTCGTCTGTTGTGTAGGAGAATGGAATGGTTGATTTTTACTCATGTAAGAAAGCCCTTAGAAATCATCATCATCATCCCCCTGCCCTTATCCCAATTTTATTTGTGGTCGGCGCAGCATGTATTTCTCTTCCATACTTCTCTATCAGACGTCATCTCACTAGTAACTTCCATTCTAGCCATATCATCCTTCACACAATCCATCCATCGCTTCTTTGGCCTTCCTCTACCTCTATAAAGCCCTTACAAACCAAAAAGTGTTTATTTACCAGTTCTATATATCTATAGAGAAATATCATCAATGATTTAAGTAAAGTTGCGGTGGATAGTTTTACTCACCGAATAAATAATAAAACCATCGAATAGCTCAGAAGCCCGAATAGCTCAGAAGCCCGAATAGCTCAGAAGCCCGAATAGCTCAGAAGCCCGAATAGCTCAGAAGTCCGAATAGCTCAGAAGCTTGAATAGCTCAGCAAAGAGATTCGGATTCCATTGAAGGCTGGGGTAGATATTTTTGTAACAGGTACATTTGTTGTCCAATATTGGTTCTACATTATATGTTACTTTTGTATATCCAGGCCACCTGAAACACAGGGATACCAAGTTTGGAAGTGTCAGTGTGTCACCGCTTGTTTTTTAAAGTAATTTTAGAGATTTTATAAAAAAATGTAGTAGTAGTTGACTAACATTAAAAACACAAAGAAAATTTAATCGGTGACATTTTATAAAAATCTCTATCATTCAGTAAGTTTGTAACATTTTTCTTTTCATTACAAATTCAACTATTAATCCTTTTTACAAGGGGACGTCTGGATAAGCGAGACCAGCTTTTGTGATAACTTCAGACCATTTTCTCAGCAATCGTCGCTTGAAATTGGGAATGGTTTTTTGTTCGCTGAGAGAATACCGGATGAAGGGTGCTCAGGGGTTAGATTGGGACAGTTGGGTACGAGGTATAGCTATATAGAATCGCATAATCATTCCATAACTGCTCTAAAATTGCTTCATCGTTCTGTGGAGCAGAATTCGCGTTACGTAAATCTGTTTTATTATATCAAATGCTGGATATAGAATTATTAATACTGAACATTAACATTTCAAAATTATGAAAATTTCTTAATTTAGATATAAAACTATTCCCGGTTGATAAAAAGAAGATGGAAGCTAGTCACGCAAGTAAAAACTGTCGGGATTGATGATATGATTCCCTCTACCATGAGGGACCGTAAATCGTAGCCTTGTGCTTTATTGGGAACAGTGCACCACGAGGAAGGGAACTTGAACTCAAGAAAGTGGAACCCTGTCTTATATCTCATTTGTGTATGTCCATACCACCAACAATATAGAAAATCCTAATGGCAACGTGTGAGTTTGTGATTGCGTCGCTTTTAACAATTGATTTTTCTATTACTATGAATTCGAGCAAATAAGTCAAAATTTTATTTACTGCACTCTTAACAGAATTTCCATATTAACTTTTATTTACTATTCCACAGGAATCTATCCATATAACTCATGGCCCATAATAGGAGTTTCTAAAAAGACAAGTATTATCCAAATAAGTTCGAATATATATTAAATTTGCACGTATGTTCGTATTTAACCCGAGATACCAGTGTTTATTGAATTTATGAAGACTAAATAGCCATGATTGAATTTTCTTGATTTATCAAAACAAACTTTTTACACGTTACGATATCCATTGAAAATTACATAACTAATTGGCTCTAATCTAAGTTGCTGTAGGAAATAAGATAACAATCATTACCTACCTACAAACGCTTCTTGCTTTCAAAAACTTCACCAACAAGTTTTGAATGGGCTCTCGAAATGATTGGTATTTATTACACTTTTAACAAGCATTGAACGTTTGATATAACATCTAAGTAATTAGTATTTTCAAATGGAATTGGCTTAGAAGGTAAAATCAGTTTTATTTGGCAATGGTTTATGGTAAGATACTCTACTCAGTCTATCCATGAGTCCAAATCAATTGCGCCTACTCTGGGTCTCACTACTACTACTTCTCTACCAGATCTCTGAGCTCTGTATCAACTAGCATTATATGTCCCGTCTTTTCTTTTGTCACCATCCATCCATGAACTCCCCTTTCAAATGAACTGTTGATAGTCCATTTTTTTTTCCTGCTGATAAACGCATTTATGCATTCCACCCAAGTAGACTCGATTATGTGTGACCCACTAAATCCCAGTATCCCGACATCATCTCAGTGGTGTGCCACAGGACCGCTTTCGCATATTACTGCGGAATTCCGATGGTAAGCCAATTAAGGGCTCCCGCCTTGGTAGACAACTATCTACACCGGGAGGATGGTCTGCGCGCAGCGCTTTCTTTTGCCACATGATAATTTGAGCTACTCTAACCGGTTCTGGGTCGCGCTATTTCAAGATCATATGTTAACCTGGTCGGGAGATTTTTGCTGAATTGTTGTCACCATGTTTTCGTCCTCAACAGTGATTAGTCTTTCGAATTATGAAGTCAACCATTTCACCAATTAATGCTACCAACTATTTCAATTTTGTAGAGAAGGATCAAGCATTGTTGTATAAGAAAACACCCAAATACTTTAAATAATATATTTCTTGCTCCTGTACATATATTATGTTCATTTATTTATGTTTAAATTCACCAACACTTCTTTTGTCGATTCTTCAGTCACTATTCACTTGTGCACTTTTCACTTTTTACACTGTCTTGAACACTTTGCTACTATTTACTTCGAACTCACCCGGTATCCTATCGCGCTCTTCCTTTTATCCAATCCACAGTGACGTTTCGCCATTTTTGTGTCAAACGTCACAACCTTACCGGAAACAACCTTATACAAGTTCCTGTTTTATTCAAGACAATACAAAGTCTAAGCAATATTAATTTATGATTGTATTAAAAATAATCATATCCCTTACAGTTGTGTTCATGTTTTTACAATCAGGTGGGACTGTAGTCAAGCACTGACTTATAATAGGTAAAAAAAACTACTTTGAGCCTACGTACAAGGCCAATGATCAAGCACTAAGTCTCAAATACGCATGTCAACACCGGCAATATTTAACGCTGCAAAATTTAAGCCCAAATATTAAATTCAATATCTTTCATCTTGTAAGTTGTCAAGGAAAAATTCCCGAATGGTATGTACTCAAAAGTTTGTAACGTGATTGGAACTTCAGTGATAGGTTAACTACAGTTCCTGGAAAGTAGTTAAAGTACATGAAATCCGGGACGTGTATCGCTCTATAAAAAACTTCATACGCTTAACTTTAAATTTATATTTCATCAAGTTCACAACTCTAAACTCACTTACAAGAAATTTTATACGTTACTTAGTTTAAGTTTGTTTGCAGGAAATTGTAAGATTTTATTGCTGTTCGATTAAATTGTTTTATAACATATAATAACTTCTATCCTATTATTATGGGTGTGTTATGAATAATAATAACTTCTTTTTTCGAATTTTAATTGGCGGCATTTGATAACATTTGAATGGGTGCCTTATGGCAAATGAAAAATGTAGCCCATGGACATCCATGACAAGAGACGCGTCACCAAAGCTAAAAGTGAAGCGACTAATATTAATCATATGATATTACAAAAGCTTATCATCGCCTTAACGTTTTATTGCATACAATTAAATACTACATATAAAAAATAGTTTTTTGTACTTTTAAGGACTGAGGAAAAAGCAGATGTGTCATTTATTATTTCCGACGTAATAAGTTTGAAAACATACAAGAACCAGGCATACAATATATTGTACAAGTGAAATAGACTTCTACTATACGCACCGAAGGAAATGTAAGTTTTCCTACTGTTTTTCATCCAATTATAACTGAATGCCCGGACAAAAGCCGGACCGTCATCTGTCTTCGTCGAGCATCGCATAAGAAATCAAAAGCAAACCCGTCGCGGCGTGGAATACAGATGCCGTATTAACATTCCACTGCTCGCTGCTGGATATTAACGACTTAGTGCAGGGTTACCACAATATATTTTATACTGTTGATCCTGTAGTGCAGTTGTTAGAAACCTTACTAATCATAATAATGAACCCGGATACAATTCCCGGATGCAAAGTTTTTGTTACACGAAAATGTTTGTTATCTGGTTTCGATTGTGTGAGCCCACAGCACAGGGAATTTCGTGGATTTGAGTTTGAGAATATTTAGTGTTGCTACCATAGATAACATTTTTATTTATTTTGAATAAATACAGTTGATGGTAACAATTATATTACCATTGAGATTGACTGGTATAATGTAATGATTTTGATTTTCAGAATATTGCATTATTTATATTTTCATGTATTTGTTACATAAGGGGCTCGGCACATTATTGGAACCAAGCTAAGTTTTCGGATTATAGGTCCACTCTGCTGAATAATGAAGAAGTTCGCAGGCTTCTCTATCACTCCGTATAACTCCTACAGTACTCATGCTTGGTAGGGTTCTTTAGCTACCTGGTTAGCAAATTTCAAACATCTAGAATAAACCATAATATGCTTTTAACATTTATTGGTTCCGGAGTCAAAGAATAAATTCCAAAGTCGATATTTCGTTAATTTTTTAACCTGCAACGCGTTGGTAATATTTTTATTTTTATGGGACGTCCATTCTTCTATTGACATAAAAAGAAAAAAAAAGCACTGTCTACTTCATCTGTCATCTACCTTCATTCTCGTTGCATGGCCCCTTAGATATTCGGCAATCGACACATCTCTACAACTCTTAGTTGAGGGGTCCTGACGTCATAGTTTATTGAGTATTGAATTGAGCCTTTGAGTATTGAATTTGTAAATATTGGATCGTTTGAGGGACGGTGGGGAACGATTCACTAAATGGAGTCATTTGTATTGTGCTGCCTAGGGAGGATGTATTACGCACTTGTGCTGTACTTATTGACCACTTCAGAGCCGGATGTGGGTTGCCGCTAGCTTTGTGAATCGAATCAACCTTGGAATACAAAGTCGGAGTCGAATCATTTTTCTGAAGGAGTGTAACGGTTTCCCTTTTTTAGTACGTGGATGTTTGGAAGTTATAGAAATAAAATAGCCGTGTCGTAATAAAATTTTTCGTTCACAACATTTCAGGAACTTTTCTCAAGTACGATTTTACGTTATATAAGAAACTCGACTGTACATTTTCATGATTCAATACTCCTTGTGTAAACTGTGACTGTGTTGTTGTCTAACAGTATTAATTATGTAGATGAATTTTAATTTTTTTGGAAAGGAAGGCAATGCTGGTACTTGAAACGAGACCTATAGACGACGCACTATTTTATATCCAATCAATCTAAATAAGATGTAAAAATTGTTTTATTTTCCTTAAACATGTATGCGTATGTACTAATTTTGTAATCTGATTTGTTTTCTTTAATATATTATTAGAGCACGTATAAAGGAGCCTCTCTACCCTCTTTCTTATTTTTTTACAAAATTCATATATCGCGATAGATTGTTCACTCAGTAAGTGCTCCACGCACCCGGTACTTGGTGAAACGTCCTTCGTACGCGCTGATACGCTCAAAAGTTTTGTGACTTTATTCCATCGCCTTAAGATCAATATATTAAGAACTGAAATATACTGACTACCAAACAATATACATCCAAACCGTATCGATATGGTATTAGCTTTATATTTTGCTCAGAAGTATCCCATCTGTTATATAATTTATTGATAAAATTTTAAAATACTCCTAAGGCCACATACACGAATAATACCAAACTTATTGCGTAGGCTTTTTTTCTCTTAAAAGCCGACAAATGAGCAGACGAGCCACCTGATGGTAAGTGGTCACCGTCGCCCATGGACATCAACAAGAACAAAGGTATCAAAGGTATCACTGATGCGTTGTCGGCCAGGAAATGAGAAGTTACAGAAAGAATGTACTGGCTCTCAAGCCCCCAGCTGGAACATGCGCTTTCTTAACTGCATGCGCTGACAAAAGAAATTCGCAAAGTTATACAAAGTTTGCGAATGCCTTTGCCGTTTTATTTGGAATCATGGTCGAAATCGTAATTTATCTCACTTTTTGCGAGTCGTTTGCATTAATTTTTGAGGGCGGCATCTGCGAGTAATAGCATCTCGAACTCGTATATTATTATCATTTATTGAATTTATCAACCCCGAAAACCCTCTTCTAAAAAATTGACATCTATTACCTCAGATCGGTTGGGACTTGTTAATGTCTGTTCTGCATTATGTATATTATACTGCTACAGTTTTCCATATTTCGTATCGTTCACATAACTGTAACATAATCGCCTAGTTTAAAAAGAATGAAAGAGTTCAGTTTAAAAAGCAACATGGCAAGCGCGATGTTAAATTTACATGTTGAATAAAAAGGCTGTTAAACTTTAATTAAAAGCCCTTCCTTCCGCTTGTACTAAACCCATTGAGCAGCGAACTAATATTGATTGAATTGAAGAAAATTGGCTAGAAATTGCTAAAGTTATGAAGCACTAATTGTGCTAAGATGGAGCCGTTGAGTTGATGTTACTCATTTAAGATCGATTTAAGTGTTCAAAACCTTCATCAAATAGGAATACAGTAGTTCTTGATTACAGGCATATCGATACACTTACAGATAACTACAAAATAGCCCCAAACACGTACACGTAGTAGATTCCATGCCTGTTCATTTCCATGTCAAATGTCAATATGTATTCTCAGAGAATCTTTAGCTCCATCCAAGAATCTTTTTCAGTATTGAATCAGTAAACAATAAAGCAACATTAGCCACACAACGCGCAGATGTCACAATTAACTTCCTCCGACGTAATTACGCGAGGCCAGCGTTGATAAGAGCTTGAGATTGTGTACTGACCGCAGAAAAATGTATGTAATTTTAACAATGGTTGTTTTTGTTTTTTATACTGAAATATTTTCATTGTACCTGGTACAAATTACAATTTATCCGTGTTGAAACATAAGTAATGTAGAGATTAATATTGACAAATAAAATTCTAAATAAAGTATATTAAATTTTGAATGACTTATGTATGACATGTATCAAATATGACAATGACCTTTAGTGAACGCAACGTATTATGATAATATTATAAATAAAATACAGTAATTTCTTGAGCATGACTTCAACATTTTTATTACTCACTCTACAGATTACAAATCTAAAATCTATAAAAGGTATTATAACATAATAACTTATGGGTGGCACTAGTACACTTACAGATACAACTTCAATGAAAAACTAATTCATAAACATAAGAAACATATACATGCCTATACATTAAGTTATATAAAATATTATTTCAATTATCTATCAATAAAACAACTAATTTAATTGCAAAGTACGATGAAACATGTGATGGAAGTCCTCAAATACAAAGCACACGAGTGCAATTCAAATGTAATGCCACAAATCAGCTAATAACAACCAAATTTTAATAACATATTTCATATATTGAAATCATATTATTATCACAACGCTGTTATGTATAATTTACATATATATATCACACGTTCATATCTACCGTTGGTTATTATCAGAAGACAATTGGCTTTTTATTAATTCAATTCATTTATTCAAACATTAATTAATTCGTTTTATACACAGTTTTTGTTTGGATTTTACTCATTTAATAAAGAATAAAAATAAGTCAGTAACTTGCCGACCATACTGTTACGTTGGAGCGTTGTAACCGCCCCGACCGACGCCGACTCGGGAAAGATCATTTTGCAAAACGCAATTAAACTTTAAGTTCATTAATGAAAATACCTTATTTTCTTTCGTTCAAATAATAGAGCAGCCGTATTGTTCTCAGCTAAGTCTGCCCTATTATGTCTTTGAATAATTAATTGCGTATTTCAACATTTCGGCATTGATGTCGGATACAAATATTTTTATAATTTTAATAAGGTATGCCGTTACATTCGTGACAATAAGCAGATCTCCATATCTCCACAAATGGCCACTATCGCCCACAGTAATCGACCATACTACTCTTCAGCACTTCAAAGAAAAAACGTTAATTTTTTTTTCGGTTAACTTTTAAGAATATTGGCAATCCATACCACGTCAATGTGGTGGCGCCCTCTAACTTCTATAAAACCAAATCACGACCAATAAGCGAGTCGAATCGAAGGTTCCCCACCAGGAAAATGAGGACTAATCATATAAGGCGCACTAGCACATTATAAAAATAACAAGTGTCAAAGTAACACATCGCTGTTGACCTTTTATTCATTTCTGTTGTTGTTCAGTGATTTGCTTAATCTACCATCTAAGAAGTATTAAGTGATGAAGAAATCAATTTATTACTTGTAGGGGTTATTTAATAAGAAGTGGTCGCTACATAGGCAGGTTATAATTACCACTGTCTACAATTACCGGCAAGATTAGATAGGATGGTGTATAGCTCAAAGATCTCCAAAAAGAAACATCTCGAGACATTGCCTGATCGCATAAGTCTACCAAAACTTGAACTACCGTTGCATTTAATCTGAGTAGCGTCGAGCTGAGCGACCTTCAGTAGCAGAGTTACCAGAGCGACAAGTCCAAGTTCCATAATGAAGAAATACTTACTAAGGGTCATTGTACCGTCGAATACTACCTGGTTGATAAAGAGCCCAGCGACCTAAGAGACATGCCTCGAGTCGTTCAAAACATATCAAGTAAGCTGTAGCATTCCTGCCAAGACATAAATATATAAGCATAGATTATAAATCCAAATCTTACACTAAGCCAGCCTACCATAACTGAAAATGATTATTGTAGCCCAAATTATTTCGTGATACGGCGCCTTACAACATAAATGGCAATGACTAAGCGGACAATTTGTTTTATGTTGTTCTTGACGACAGAGACCCTAGTTTGCTGTTTTATTGCTCTTCCTGTTTTGTTAATCGTTTGATGTGGGTAATTAATCAAAACAGACTGAACACTTGCTTTTACGATGGTTGTTGATTCTTTGTTAATAGGGACTGATTCACGTTTATCTTTAATGTTTTGACGGAGTTAAATATCTTCTAAATTCAGTCTACCTGATGTTTGGTAGTCTGTATCTGCATGAATATCTACAATTGCCAAATAAAAGCCCAGACAATCTTCGGCATATTGCTTTGGTTGATGACAGAAATGGAACTCCTAATTTTGTGAATACGACATTATTCCCATCAACATTGAATCTTAAACTAATCCTTAAACATTTATTTGTCACAATTAAAACATATATATTTTAGGGTCTGTTCTGGCCTGGAATCGAACCCGGGATCCCTAGCTCTGCAGCCACGACCATTTTCTTAACCAAATTGGATACAGGGTCACCAAAGTTAGTACTTACAATGCAGCTAATATCTATCAATGCATTTTCCAATTCTTTTTGTCTCCGAATATACTTTCACCACTCCACAAAACTCTCAATCTGGTATTGTCACTGCATGAAATATAAATTCCAGCATATTTGGCAGTGTTATTTTTCGTCTGGACCATCTCCGATCAGGTGCAATACTAGAATCGTTGTGTTTGCTCAAATAACAAACTCAGCAAATATAAAAACAGTGCTGGTCGTACTATGAATTCAAATAAAGTTACGACGGGTTCCAAAACGTTATTTTACTGAAAGTTTCTTATATTAATAGCCGTCAATGGAGCACTAGATTCATCTGATGGTGTTTGTGATGTGGATGGATGTGATGACGATATAACAATGCTTTGCTGGATAAGAAGACCCGATTCCGCGTTAACTGGCACTTTGAAGCTGGAAATTAAAGACGTTAAAATTTTTCAATATTATTTTAGAAGAATGGTGATAACCAACGATATAACATCGTCACCTGCTCATGATTCGTCATGTTCTATCCACCTGTCGATCGTCGTTGTCCCGGTGCCACCAAGTTTAATCTCAACGGTGGCCATGTATAATTAAGTATGGTTCTTTTAATCCTAGTTACCTACCAACCAATCATTTATAAAGTATTTCGGATGGGGCGTTACAGGGTCAGCAATAAGCGAGTACCCGGGTTCCTCTTGAGTTTCAACACGCTGGTCATGTCTTCAGTAATACAATTGTCCATGAGCAGTGGTGATTACTGACCATTATGTAACCTTGTTGTCTGTTTGTAATAAGGGCTACTGTTCTATTTCACATAGATTACAGCTCACAATTTTAATAATATTATAATGGGTGACGCTAATCGTAAGGGATGGACTGGCAACGTAACGTGGCGTAAAGTAACAACGAGCGCAGTATGTAATTGGATGGGTGACCGATAATAGTGAAATTTCTTGAGCACTTCTCTGTTTCAAAAGCACGGTAGCCTGGTTCTGTTTTATATTATCAGTGCACATCGAAATACTATAAGTTACTACGACATAAGTCTGGTGGAATGAAAATCTTCTGACCCTCAGGCTGGCCACTACCCGTTTTACTAATCTGAGTTATCACGAGTAATCTGTTCTTTACAGTGAGATGCTAATTAAGACCAGGTGGATTGTGTGTTCGTTAGATACTTTAATATCAATGAAAAATGTATTTCCATTCATTCAATTCATAAGCCCAGTTTAAGTATAACGGCATACAAAAACTTTGAGGAGTGAAATTTAATTAGACTCAAATTAAAGAAACCTTAAAAGTCATTTACGTACGGCTTCAAATGATGACGTTCCTTAAGCCCATCATAATTATTTCTTGGTCAATGGTTAATTCTTCTGCTTTGAATAGATAAGTAGAATTAAGGAATTTCGAAATATTATTTATTTTACTTCCTCATTTTTAGTGAGGTGTACTCTGATCTTCTACAACTGGCTGAAACCACATCCCAGCGATTACTACCGTTTTGAAATATGAAATTGAACCAAAAACATTTTATTTTGACATTGCACTCATACATCACATTTTGCTACGTTAGTTCTATGCGATTCAGTTTTCTACCTGAATGTACCAAAATCTACTGGAGGGAAGTACATTAAAAACAAACGAACAAAAATTTGAAGGTCAACTTTGAAAAAATAAATTTAAATTTTTGTAAGCGTATCGTGTGATATGGGACATGAATGACATGAAAACATAAAGGTAAATATTTCAACTACATGTTACCTAAAGAATTCGTTACGAAAATCTTCAGTCCTTAAATTTCTAGAACACTTTCAAATATTTCTACATATATTTTCAGTAAGCAAGCTCGACCCACGCGTCTGTCAATTGCACTTGATTGGTTTTTTCTTCACTCGGATAGCGAAAAGAAAAACTAGTAAGTGAAAAGATCACTGTCGCCCATGGTCGTCGTACCACTTTTTCTATCATTCACCACCCTATATTGCAAACAAACTTAACATTCTTTAATATGATATTTGTATTGGAAAATATGATTGTATTCTTCTCAATCTATACAAAAACTTTTATTAGGGGCCTTTAATAACGCAATTGAACCCAAAACAAAAGTTGTTACCATTTTTGTCAGCTTGTCTGTGCGTTTGTGCAAGCTAATCTCAGACACGGATTTACCGATTTCTTTATGGTTTTCACTTACGTCTTGCAGTAAGCAAGTTACTTTTTAAAGTTCATTTCATTGCGATTCGTCCATAAATAAAAAAGTAATAAATTATTATATTTGTATTTCACAGAACGAGAAAAAACCCAGTTCTAAAACAATGCGGGTGCTATTTCTAAGGGTAAGGCATAGTTTCTCTGAAGCGAGCGAGAGCGGTTGCTACTAATAAATATAGGAAAAATTGATTGTTTCCTGCAACAAAATGTCGTACCAATAATGGCAAGCTTTCTCCGACAATTAACTTAAATAAATTAAATCTCTAAACAATTAACTTACTGTTTTAATGCTTATTCCAGTATATCAATATTAAAGAGCAGGTAGAAACTTATGAAAGACATTCTTTGCGAAAGTTCGTAAATCTACATCTAATCTTGAATTGTATAAGCAATACGTGGTTAAGGGTGAAGTACAACCATATATAGCATGTTGTATTAATTATGTTGGTTAACCCAAATAAAAAGAAAAAATACAAAGATCATAGATTCAATCTCGTTCGTACCGTTATTTAACCTTGCTTCGGTAAAGGAAAACATTACGAGGAAACCTGCATACTTGAGGGTTCTCCATAATGTTTTCAAGGGTCTGTGAATTCAGCCAACCCGCACTCGGCCAGCGGACTATGTCCTTAATCCCTTTCTTTGTGAGACCCGAGCCCAGCAGTGGGTCAATACAGGTTGTATTGATGATTACTTTAAACAGAACTGAATCGCATGGAAGTATAATTAAATAATTATAGTAGGAAGTATAATTAAATAATCAGTTTACGACTCTCAGACTTGCGGACACTGCTTATTCTGATTATATAGATTAATACTAATTCTATTTAACTGCCTTTGAATTTTAGTAGCATTATTATAATAATTATATCTTAATAAGCGCTAACTTTTTCTTATAAATTTAGCTATATGTCATGTAGATAAAGTTCCGAAAGAATAGGATTATAAAAATAGTGTGATCAATAATTTTTAAATAAATAAATAAATAAACGTTCACACACTCACACCCCCGCACTACGATTCCCTGTGTTGCGGGTGGCATGGACATATACAATTATCACATCACAAACACCCATGACCCGAGAACAAACATTTATCTGTCACATAAATATCTGCCGCGGCCGGGAATCGAACCCGGGACCCCACGCTCGGCAGGCAGGGTCACTACCAACTGGGCTACGCGGTCGTCATTTTAAAACACGACAAAGTTTAAAATTTCTAAGCTACATTATTTATTTCGAAGTCATAAAGCTATAGGAGTGTAGTCGGCTGTCACGTCCGTCTCCAAGCAAGTATCCTGGCATAATGCCAAGGGTAAGAGTATGATCTACGGTTGATCTTCGCAAGCATAAAAAATCTGTGAAAAGAAATTCAACCTTAAAATTACAGGAGCAATGCACAATTTCCTTCACAACAATATTTCCATTAAACCTTTTTACATCTTTCAAGCTCGGCAGAGACGAGGCCATCTGGCTATGAAAGTCCTAACGGTGGAATTTATGACATGAGGCATAGAGTTCAGTTTTCACTATATTTCCTGAGATATTGGTTCAACTTGCTAAATCACTGCTGTCTTCACTGCGGCTTCCATTTACAACTGAACTGCAGTATTTATTAATATATCGTGAGATTCGTAAAACATCAATGAAATTCAAGGACTGTTGTATATTGTTAAACTATTGATTTTTTATATCAAATAATTATAATTGTTAATAATGATGACTATAAATGTTATCGTTAACGCCCCCCTTTTTATTCCTCGTTTCGCTTCGAGAAAATATATTCCCTGACAGTCGACTCCATAAAATATATACTGTAGAAAGTTAATTTAACCACAGGGCACACACTTTAGGGTGTGTAGTAACACATTAACGCTTTGATATCGAGAAGAAAAAAAACGTGTGTTCTGAGACAAAGAACTTATTGCAATCCCTGAAAATTTAAACAAAATCCATTCAGTGCTTTCGGTCGGTCGGCTATTTAATAGACAAAAACGCAGTCAGATGAACAAACCATAACATTTTAACAACATTTAAGTGTCACAATATAAGTAAAAGCAGTAAGAGTACAATATAAGTAAAATCAGATAGCCTAGTGGTTTGTACGTAGGACTTCCGCGCGGGACATAAGGATTCGAATACTGCAGGCACTTATGATTTTTCAAATTATGTGCGTATTAGTTATCACTTGCTTCGGTGAAGGAAAACATCGTGAGGAAACCTGCACACCTGACAGCTCTCTATAATGTTCTCAGAGGTTTGTGAAGTCTGCCAACCCGTATTTGGCATGACGAGATACAAAACAAGAAATATTCATGACATGCTTTCTGCTCTGTGCGTGTCAACTTATTTTCCGTCAGCTGTTTCACCTAAAAATATCTAATATATTTTGTGGATTTTACTCATACGATATTAAATCCTTTCTTACGTATATTGTTCAAGAAAATCGCAATTAACAAGGTTCTAAGTCAAACCTTATCGGACGTACAATTTAGAGAAGCCACCGTAAATAGAGACTTCTTTGTAAAAGGAACCATTGTCGGGAAGCGTAATTAGAACAGAGGAAATCCTTTACGCGATAGAAAATGTTTTTGTAACAAGGATGTTCCTGATTTCAACGATGTTATGTTTTGTTAAGAAACACCATGTCTATGATAGTGTTGGAGTTGATACAACTTTTTAATATAGTTTATTAAATAATAGATGAAATTGGATTAAATTATTTTTTATTATCCCGAGGCGCATGTATGTATACAGTTTGACAATTTAGACGGAAGTGAATATGTACCACAGATATGCCACGATACCAAAAGGTAGCACAGATTATAAAAACTGTGACAGATATTGTTTCTAATAGATAGCTTTAGGTGATATAACAACCTGTTCCATATTATTATTATGTAATACATAATTTTTTAAAAGACATTTCTTACCCAAGACACCTCTTGACAATATCACCATATTAGGTAACAGATATGAACATCGAGCCTCAGGTTCTCTTTGTAAGAAACTGGATTATGTGAGATGACCTTCGAAACTTCCACGCAGTCATTAAAAGAATTCTAGAAGTCATAATAATTGTTATAAGCACGAGACCATGAAACTAATCATGACAATTATGGGCATAAGCGAGCAAGAAACACTGAATTTTAATTTTAACATTTGTATGAACATAAACAAAAAACATATTTAATAAAGTCAATACTTTGATATCAATAAATCTATTATTTACTACAGAAGTTTTGTGTTAATACATCGCCTCTAGTGGAACCTCAGTAAACCTTAATCTTGTTTGACACCACGATTTAACTTGTATCGCTAAATCTTGATATCTTCAAGATTTTTGATACAATAAGACATAGAACAAAAATAGAAGATAATAGACGGCTTCACAAGGAGATATTAAATATGCTAATCCATTGTTTCAGTTCCGTAACGTTTTGTTTCTCTTCTAAACAATAGCTTCTAGATGTTAAAATTGCCAATTGAGATAATAAGTGTAGAGCATTTTGTGGCGTCATTTTCTCGTTACCATCTCTATTTGCCAAAGTGTTATGATTTCCAGTGCGCACACTCTTCCTCGAATTTAATCAGAATAAAACGAAAGAAGTGCCAAGGAAAATCTTCACCAAGCACCTAAACGGGAAACAGGGCCAAGTAAAATAAATACAAGCAAAGATTCACTTACATCTCTTGTCCTGTGTAAATATGTTAGCACTCAGAAAGTACAAGTAACTTCAAGAGGTGATTCGGTACTGCACACCTGCATAGTTGTTATAAAGGATATTCGCCAAAATCTTAACTTTTTACGTTATTCTGCAAGGTAACCTTTATTGACATACAATATTGGAAGCACAATAGCGTCGGTGACATATTTGAATTCAAAATGTTTTCTGTTCCTATGGGATTGTTTTTAAATTTGGGCTTTACCGAGTAGGGTTTAAGGTTAAATTTGTATTGATTTAGTGTTACTTGGATGGGTCTTGCGTTCGATTTGTGAGCGGCGCGCTGAACCGGTGCGCTAGGGAGCTGGCACCATGCCAGCTGAGCGGCAGTACCCTCGGGGCTCATGGCCAGGAGGCTCGCCCCGTAACGATTTATCTATTCAGAATTGCGAGCTGTAATAATAAAATTGTCTGACCACATTTTACAATGCCTCCGGGCAGCAACCACCTCATAACTAAATTGAAATTCTCAATTGCCAATACCTTAAGCTCACTCGTCCAAATGTAAATAGATACAAGTAGGATCGGTAAATTGGAATACGGAAAGTCTTGGGAGTTTGTGGGTAAAAACTTTCGAACTACTAAGTTTGCTGTAAACATCTAAATATCGATTTTGTCTTCAAGTTCCATTACTCAAATGAAATCGTAGTACAGAATTAACCTCATATTTTGTTTTTCATGTTATTAAGTGGCGGAAAATACTTGTTTTACAGGATTTTTATCAGTTTTGTCACTTAGATTTCTGTATTATCTGCTTTTGTTTATAGTTGGTCACTAAAGTGTTGGACTGAGTACTATTGTTGCATTGTTGCAAAACAATAGCAATGACAATGCAATATTTAATTAAAAATCAACTGGCTGGTAGACTTACGAGTTTTAGCAACAACAGAAATAAAATCCAAGTCACATATAAATGATACCTGTGTAAGTATTGTAGCACTTACATTATTATAATTATAACCACATTAAAATAGAACAAGTACCCAATAATTCAATACTGCGGTGTAAATAAATGCGGTTACCAATTAATCATCGAAGACAGCTTGGGTCATCAATATGGGCTACCACAAATTATGTTCGTCGGAAATGAAATTCCTGTGGAATCTGGTGAAATTTAAACACAGAATGCGTTGTATGTATGCACCCCACGTCTCGAGGGGTCTTAATGATGGTGAGGGACCACGGCTGAGAGATGAGAAGTGGAATTTGCAGTCGACATGAAAGGCAAATAAAAACTGATAGGGAAGTAATTGGTACTATTACGGCATGAGCAATCAAATAAGAGTATTTCGCGTTGCAATTACATCAATTAAATCAAGAGTATGTGTTATTACACGACGTAAATGAAGTTTCGCACGCTTTATATCAGATTCACTTGTACGTAATGTATGAATGCAGCACAATCTTTCAGATTATATTGTGTAATTGTTTGATTGTTTTTTTTGGTAAATAAATAAAAAATATTATGTTACGAAATTAACTAAAACCAGCATCTAAGACAGAAAAAAATGTAACTTATTAAGTAAGTGCCCTATATATGTACTTTAATATTAATTACTTCGTTTGCGGATCTTAAAATCAAACCGTGAGTATAATTTATTGTGAACTATTTCTGTTACTTCCTTATTGTAGCGTAAACATTATTTTATATTTATAGCAAGTGTATATACACTACAGAAAGATCAATAATCTTGTCCAACTCAATATAGCAGCTACGGGTATACGCGTCAAGACTACAATGACTTCCTATTGATTCAATTTGAACCCGTCTATCACATCTCCAGATAAAATGGATTATGTCATCTATTACTGGGAACACGGCAATAAGAATCATGTTAGAATAAAACGCGTGTTTAATAAATCATATATTGTTATATGTTTAATAAAGCACTTTGTTACATGGAATTAAAATGTTAATATTATTCAGAAGTACAAGAATATCTATACAATTAAGTCGAAGCCAACCTCCCCTGCTCGTGGTTGCAACCTGCTTATCAACTGACACGACTATGGCGAACGTTTCCTCCTGTTGGAGATCGTTGGGCTTTGTACCACATAGTTTAATCCCGACGGCATGCTGGTAAAGTATCTGCCATCCTCCTCTAAAATCAATCGTGAAAAGTCGGAGAGTCAGTGATTTGGTGGTAGGGCTTCGCGTAAGGATTATATTATCAGTATTATTATTGTATCATTAATATTATTACCGGTATTATTATCTTTCCGTGAAGCCTGCCTGGCTAGCTACTACCCTCCTGCTTGAGTCAGCCCCCAAACGACTCGTGTTCCGGCTGGGGGCTTGAGGGCCAGTACTTTCTTTTCTTACTTACTTTTTTCTTACCTTCTTCTAATTTTCTGACCAAAAACTCATTAGTGATGCCTTTGGTGTTGCTGATGTCCATGGGTGACGGTGACCACTTACCATAAGGTGGTTCGTCTGTTCGTTTGTCTAGTAGTTACATAAAAAAAACTTCCACCTACCTATTACCTAAGATTTTAAGTCTTCACGGTACGCACTTGTGTATAGTGATTAAGATTTTTAACTACATAGCTACCACCCTCCTTTATAATAATCGTCTAATATATATATATATATATATAAATGAATATTTGTCTCTATGTCATTTATAGAATCGTAAACTATGTATTTGATCATGTGATGGTCTTTAGCAATGTTGTTGTGCATGAGCCCACGAAGCTTTCTGAATTGGTACGACCAATTTTCGTCAGATGGCACCACTGTCATTCCAATTCCATTCCATAGTTGGTGGCGTGACATCGCGCGCAGGATACAGCTAGTATTTAAATATTTTCTAGTTGCTAATTTTCATATAAATTTTATTGACAAACAAGCGAATTTGACGCACTTTATATGATCGTCAACGCATCGATGAGCGAGCGATAACAAAATTAGGACGATAAACATTTAAACTCACGTGACGCATCTGCTCGTTTACCTGCTAATAACATAATAACGTAATAACATAACATAAAAAATAAAGCAACATCACTCGTAAAACGACGGTGATGTTAGTGCTACATAAACGTAGTGATGTACGACAGCCATAACAAATTTAGTGGGTCAGGCGAAAATTAGTTTATCACGCACCGGACGCTTTAAACTGTGGTACCATTGACAGCCAGCTCTAATTCGGTAACTGAGGCACGACGGTTGTCGGCCTAATCGGAAAGCGAATCAATCATGACCACTGCGTCAAATTATATTATGGTAGGGTCTTTATCGTGTATACAATTCGGCACAAAGATCGCGCGATAACTCGATAATGCCCGTTTATTTAAATATGTATTGATAAATCAAATCATTTATCTTGCCGAATTCAATCTCCTTCTCGTTCTTTCGCGTTTTCTTCATAATTGGAAATCGTAACTGGGTTTTTGAATCACTCTCGCTGTTTCACAGCTTTTATTGTTGTGTATGTTATTGTTAAAAGTGGCGATGAATTAGATGGATTAACAAATCTGATTAAAATAATCCTTTTTCTGTATGTTTGGTTTTTCTCTCTCAAATATCATACACAGAGTATATAGATATGTACGTGTATCCTTTGGATGCAAAAATGTGCTTTGCAACAACGTTGCATGGGTGAAACATAGCATAGAACCACGTTACAATACTAATTAGTAGCTAAAATCCAATGCTATTAGAATATTTGACACAGCTCATTTACTATTTAAATAATCTATCAAGCAGGCCCCTTGGCAAAATTAATAACGCACAGATTTCATTGTCGTTATGATACTTAGCTCTGCTTGAACTTTAAATTTGGTTATTGTTAAGGTAAATTAATAAATAAGATTAAAACTATTGAAATATATTAATAATTATTTATCATTATTATTATTATTATTATTATGTTAATTACTGGTATTTTCATTACATGACTACTACTAGCACAACAAATTAATTAAGATTTATACTTTTTATGGAATAAAATAAAAATCAAATTAAATTAAAGGAAATATTTAAAAAATGAAAAGGAACTATTGAGATATGATGTGAGGAATTAAAAAAAAGCTTTATTATTATTATTATTAATAAATAAGATAGATATAATAAATTAATTATCATAATAAAATCTTTTAAGCGGTATAAACGTGTGAAATAGGAAGCATTAAAAATATGAAAATTTAATGAATTGCTTCTAGAATCCAAACTATTAAACAAAAATTATATACACTATTTTAAACGCCAAAAAATTATGCACAGAATTGAAAACTACATATATTACAACACCAAAAAAATAACTATCGTTAACCCGATCAATGTAAAGTATAATGTAGTAGGTATTAAAAAACCAACCCAAAACATAGTTTTTAGAATTTTTGTCTGTTTGTCTGTGTTTTACTAATGTATTGCAGTAAACATCACTAAATATTTAAAGTTTTTTTCATTGCAATCCATCCATAAATAAAAAGTTACAAATTAATACATGTATTTTTAATTAACGGAACGAAACAATTTCTACAACAATTCAAGTGTTTTTTTAAGCCTAAGTTAGTTTTTCTGAAGCGAAGCGACGACATTTGCTAGTAATTAATAATAATTGTTGTACGGGATATTATTAATGTCGATATTCTATGGGATCAAATTTACTACCACAGATGTGTGAGTGAGCGAGCTTGTGAGCACCTAATCAAGAAATACGGATCATTTGTTTTGGTGGAGTTGGCGGCAAAAATGCTAAATGTACGTACAAGGCGTGGCAACCGACTGATTGATCGATTACCCTGTTCGCCGCAATTTCACTGACTATTGGGTTACTACACTATTTATATGGTTTATACCTACTCGTATTGGTAATACAATTGTGTTTATACTGTGAGCGATTGTAGGTCGATTGTAGATCGTTATATTTTGATACATGTACGATGTTATTATGAGGTAAACAAATCTAAACGAATTATATTTTCTATTAGTAAATTAATATTTCTGAATGATGATTATTTGTATTTGACGAATTAATTTATTTTTGAAGATATTTTCTAAAGTCTATGGTTCTGTTTGTTTTATTTCATATTCCAGAACATTGGAATGTCATACACAAGGAATAAAAAGTGCAATGTATTGTGCAAAATGTGCTACAAATATTGATTAAAACGTAGTCAAATGTCATCTCATCTGTCATGTGTCAAGAATTTTTCTTTGCCATTGGAGTTTTATCGTAACCATGATTACGTGTGTGGGAATGTAAATAAATAATAGTTGCGGTTAAAAAGGTTAAAGCGGGAAAACTTAATAAAATTATGTACCTAATTAGAATGGGTATAAAATATATAATTATGTATTTAATATTGTGTTTGATATATATTACTATTTAGGTACGCACTTAATCTGTCTCACTATACCACTGTTACACTTTTTGGACCTACTGAAAGAAATTTCTAATTAGGTATAAGCAGAGAGATATTGTACAAACTTTTGATAGAAATAAGTAAATAAAATATATAAAATTAATATAATATAAAAAAAATTCGTTTATAATTTGGGTTCGAACTTCCAACTATTCATTTTCCTGTACAAACGAAACAAGTTTCACTTTAAAACGCAATTAAGCTCGAGATAGAAGGTATCTGGTAGCCGTATGAAAATCTCCGCAAAGTTTATATCCACACATAACTCCACTCGATGGATGCAAGTAACCCTCTGAAGGCGTAACAGTGCTTTTCCATTTCGCTTAAAATTTAATTCAACTGCACCGTATTATGCTAAGTATCTGAGTGTGTTTTGCAGGAGTTATTGAAATATAGCACTATGAGGAAAGGTTTAACGGACTGGTTGACGAAAAAAAAATGAATAAATGCTTACGTATAGGTATATATTTGTGAAGTAGTTTGGCTTTAGAATGGTGGCATTACGGACCTTGTTTCAATTCTCTGTAAGATATGTGGATATTTACATCTCAAATAGAATTTTTCCACATTTACGTCTGAAATAGAATTTTTTTAACCTCTTTTCTTCGACAGGTAAATATGAATGATCTATATATAATAGTAGCGATAGCCTAGTAGTGTGAGTGATGGTCTTCAGCGCAAAGACTCGGGTTCGAATCCTGCACTCGTCTTCAACTTGTTTCGGTCAAGGAAAATAACATGAGACTTACCTACTTGAGAGTTTCCATAAAGTTGTTAATGCTCGCTTGGTCATCGTTCTGACCCGTAAGTGAACACGTATCTTCTTTATTGTAAGGAGAACGATATATTACCTATATATATCTATATATATATTTTGCCACTCGTCTATGCCATTAAAATTCTGGCTGGTAGTATCTCATATTGCTGCTTGAAGGTGTTAAGGGTGGATAAACATTGCTCACTATAAAGAATAGTGCCCGTCAAGAGGATAAGATTTAGGCGGCATTCCTTACAATGTTAGTAATTTAATTTGCTAAATGGAACGCTAAGGCGGGGATCTGTGTGCAAGTATGAGCTGTGGCCGAGAAATGTTATTCCATATTGTAAAGCCTGAAGCGTTTTTGCTACTTTCAATATCAAAGGCTCTTGATATGATGGGTTCACCGACCGGTCAGACGTATGTTTTCAATTGTTATCTTTCAAACATGTGTTCATTTTCTCAATAGAATTCATACATTACTTACTTTGAAATCTTTGAGCTTATCGTGAAAGGTATGCTAAAATATAAAGACATACATATATATACATTAACGAAGTCTTAGAATAAAATTTCCAATATCATTATTTTTGTTACATTCATAGGCGAATATAAAATTGTTTGTCTACTATTCATTTCTAATATAAATGGAAAGGGAAATATGAAGTTACCGAAAGGTATCGTATTTGTTGTATTTGTTGAATTGAAACAAGATTATATAAATAACGAACGAAAAAATCCCGCTATTCTAAGAAACTTGAAGAAATGTACAAAATGATTTTTCTTAAATGTAGAAATATTATACTAAATTTGATCACGGCTCGGTAGAGAGCTTCAACGAGCTTTGCTTCGACTCCCGATCGCACCTCAAGCAAGGTATTGCCGTCGTTTACTTACGACTGACACAGTCCGTTGCTCTATGAGCGATGTAAAACATTAATGACGCCATAATGACATTTAGTGATGGAGTGTAGTCTTTGTTGTCTTGCACTGATGACTTGATTGACTTCGAATCCTTATATACTTATTTTAATTATTGCTTAATTATAACTTGTTTCGGTGTGAGATCGCTTCGAGGGAAATCTGCATACTTGAGAGTTCTCCATAGTGTTCTCAAATCTGTAATAATAATAATAATAATAATAATAATAATAACTTTATTTCATAAATGTTTGGCAAAGAAAACAACATTCACAAGGTAAAAATTAAAGTAAAATATTGAAACTAGTGATAGGCTCGTTACCTAAACTAGGTAGGAAACCTTGAATATGGGCAACTGAACTCTTCCAGTAATTAATCTAATTTACTATTTACTACAAAACAGTGGTAAGGATGGGATGTGAAACTAATTGTAATGTAGTGAAGTTAAAACTATATAACATAATGAAGAACACAAATATCTAAGAAAAGTTTCTTAATTTGTTAAATTCTTCAACTCTCTCTAAATATGTGTGTGTGTGTGTGTATGGATGTTCAAAGTTGTGTAAGCCAACCAATTTGCAGTTGGACAGCGTGGCGTACTATACCCTTAATCTTTCTCATTGCGACAAGAGACCCAGCTGTGACAAGTATGGGTTGTAATGACGAATGGCATATACCTACCACCCAACATATACCTACACCGAACGCAAGAGTGTGAGTAACCGTTATATATTTGTTCACTCAATGACACCTGAATTCTTTAACGTCAAATAACCACAAGGCAAAAGAATTCATCACAAAGGAAAAGTCTTATTCTGGGGGTAGGCCGCAATAATGCTGGCCCCATTTGTCAGGATAAACTGGCTGCGGCGAAAAACTGAGCTTACTTGCCAGCAAATATTTCACTAGACTTGTTTGTTTTGGCGAAAGTGTTTTCTCGTGGAATTAAGTGTATTGTGATAACAAATTACGCATTAACTTATAAATAAGGTCGTGTTAAATATTGTTGTCTTATTTTAATTGTGAAACATAAGGGCAATACAATAAGCGTAGATGTACAGTAATTTACTCATATTATCTATTACTAAGATACAATCGGATAGAGTTTCGACTTATCGACTGTTCACAACCGAATGATCCTCTCAAGTGAGTACGTTTCGTATTTATAGCCATCCGAACCGATCCAGTCGGTGGATGTGACGTCACAGTAGTAGGAGAGTAATGGCGGCTGACAGTTGTGGCGGCTAACTGTCATGGCATGGCTTTGGCATCCTTCCGTTTGGCATGGCTTGGCTTAGCATATGGCGAGGCGTTATAATTGATTGTAATATAGATTGTTATCGTAATTGCGGCAACGTGTATTAATAGGTACCCACAATCAGTGTATTTATATTTCAGTGACAAAAAATTAAATACATATTGAAACCCGCGCACTAAGGTTCATTGTGTTATACATAAAACACACAATTGTTGTGACATTACACAAACAGCCGCAATTAGAGAATACAAATATATCTGTCACAAAAAAAATTGTCCCGATCAGAATTCAAACTGGAACCCCTCGTTCGACAGGCAGAATCACTACCGACTAGGCTACAGAAACGTCACATGTCACCTATTAAATTTTATTATAACTCATCAACTATTTAATTAATAATTATCATTATTCTTGTAACATCTGTACGTGTCGTTATTGAAAATACAATCAAATATCTTTCTGAATTGCGCTGACATTAAAATGGGTTTTGCCAGTCGCTCATAGTTCGAAGACTTGTTACGATTTTGAATGATCGACGGCGGTCGAACTGCGACTGATCGACTGAATGACCGACTGAATGCGACCGATTGCGCCCGCAGTTACCTAGCCTCGGCAGTGGAATGGGTGAGTGTAATGGCAAAATGTTCCAACGCGAGTGTTTCGAAGGTTATGTTTATTTATAAAAATATAAATGTGGTGTCGCGGGACACCAGGTAGGAACGAAGTTCCTTCGGCTAATGTAGAATCGACACAATTTGCAAAAAAAAAATTTTAATTCAAATTATCAACTAAAATAACAAAATACTATTATTATAAGTAATTCTTATTAATCAGTCTCGTCATTAAATTCTGTTGCTGAAACTATTGGCTTGAGAAAGAGATAGGTATTATACACTACTCGCTTGTGTATACGACTGTCGCGCCTGCGCACGTCTCATTTAACGGTTTTATTCCATGGACTTTTTCTTACGGTTTTACTATCACATTTTTTTTTAGTTCGGTCGCGCAGCAAAATCCCTATCTCCTCCAAGCCTGCCGTAAGGAACTTCGTTCCAAAAATATATATATTTTTTTTTTATTATTAAAAAGTAAGCTTTGATAGATTATCGTTCAACTTCTGTTTCCAGCACGCGAAAATCTGAGTTGGAATCGTGTACGCATATCAAATTTTCTATAATAGAAGTATGTACGTTTTGCAAACTAATTATCTCTTGCTTCAGACAAGGCAAACTTAGTGCCTAACTTGTATTTTTCCATAATGTTCTTGAAAGTGTAAATAAAGTGTAGCCTATGCCTTTACCCCTCGCATAATGAATGAATGAAATAATATTTATTCGAAGTTGGTTTTTACAAACACTTTTCGAACGTCAAACTACGCCATCCTTTCAACGAATCAACATAACGTTATGAAGTGTATTTGTTATCTTAATGAGAAATATAGATCTTTAACCATAGTGATAATTATAAATACTCATAGGAAATTTGTCCGTTACATATATGGTATAAAATATATTGATAGATTATATAACCTATCTAATATACATAAATAAAAGGATACAAAAGATCAAGTAATGATTGTTTGGTGAATATTATCAAAGATTTTGTCATTTTGTTACGTCACCCTTCGACTCCTTAGTGTTAGCCGTAGTATACGCCAAGTTACATAACATTGTCTTTTTTCTGTTACTTCAATAGGAATTATTATTTCGCTAAAATAGTTTGTTAATTGCCTGAAAGCAATTTCCTGCATAATTGAATTGCATTTCAAAATATACTGCAGACTTTTCATCGCTTTTGTGCTTATATGGCAGGATAGGTTGCACAGTTACCGAGTAACGAGAAACTATTTAATTAATGAGAAGTTTGTTGGATAAGTGATGACAAAATGTTTTGAAAGGTTTAGTTTTGACAGTGTATCGATAGTCATCAACCGTAGACCATTCAGGTAGCGTAACAGCTAAGTGAAGCCAGAAATAGACCACTCAAACTTAATGCCATGAAATACAAATTATTCAGATGTAACTTCATTAAAACTTCATTCTTACCTTTGTCGTGATAGTTCTATAGATAAATGTCGAATACAAAAACACTTTATTGTACACCAATATAGGAATTTATATATATTTAACAAACATACAATACGGCGTAAACTATTTGTGCTTATATTGATAAAAACGATCGCTTCCAGATAACTTTAGGCATGAAAAATTTCTAAGTGGATAACTAAATGTAGATGTATAAATATAGAATAACGAAACCATAATGTTCATAGATTAATCTAATAGCACTGACACTTAACAAACAACGTAATATATTATGCTTTTTTTGTACTAAAAAAAAGTAGTAAGTCTACTTAAAAATCTTTAGTGATGATCGCTTGTCGCTCATCTGTTCCTGTCAGACTTTCGAGTAAATAAAATAAAGTTGTTGATGAAAACTACACTTCATGCCTGTAAAAGGAGAGCTACAGAACGTTTTTTGACTTTTTTTAGCCAAACTGTCAACGCTATTCGGCCAAATTTATGCCTAGTGTTGTTTTAAAATTAGTCGACGCGCGATGCTCAAATGTGAATTTAAATTTTGGGAAGTGTTGTTTTGAAAACTATTATTTTTTGCGCGTCCACGAGGTCTATTTTAAAACATTGTTCGATTTTTTTTTTTAATGATATCTTCGTTGTAACATACTCGTAGTAGGATTGAATTAGTAGTTTAACTTATAATTAACGTTTTTAGTTAACTGTGGTGAGATAAAGTTGTATAAATCTTCTTATTTTGCATCCTACGATCTGTTCAGAATGTGGAGTAAAAATTTTTGTTTAATCTGTGGATGATATCCCGCTACGTCTGGCTTACACTTTCCATGCTCTTTCCGCTTTTTCTTGTCATGTGCGCATTTAATGTAACCCATATTTAAACTTCCTGTTTTTATTGTAAAATGTATATTAAAAATATTTACTCGAATGTTTAATAGAGGACATTGTCACGGGGCAAAACCGTCTTTAGTGAAAATGTAGCTGGTTGATCACCTCCAATGTTTGCACGTTAAAAACATTTATTAATATTTTAAGTAATATCAGTAACATCATCAGGCTTAATGATGAATCTGCGACAAAGATCACCTTTGTCCATTCGCCATTGAAATGGTCTGCAGGGAAGGTCACGCTGTTGAGAGCGGATTAGTTCTCGGCAATCTTTGCATTTATCTATACAACAAGTCCACAACCAATTTACAGAGAATAACGAATATTCCTAAGATATTACCAATAGGCATAATAGAGCAATGATATAAGTTGACATTTTTAACAATTAATACATTCGATACATGTTCTTCGATACTAATATATAAGATATATATAAGAACCTCGTAATAGATGTACATGTTATGTTACTATGAAGCTCACGTGTTGAATATTAATTAATTAGTAAGTGATTGCTTTTTAAGTGTAAATTAATATTAATCATGAACGACAGAATCTTTTAGAATTTTAGCATAATACTGATAAAAACATCGAATCGTTTTGAACTTTCGACAACATCGTTTATCACTCAATCACGACCGCACGGTACGTTTATTCGCTGATCTGAAATTACTATAAAATCGAATTTTCACTCGATCTTTTTCGATGAAGACCGGTAATGTATTCATACGCGTATTCCGCGTGTTATGCCGATGCACGGCCCGCGAAATTCGGAGGGCAACCAATTTACCACAACGTGATGGGAATATTCCTGTAAAGTTTATTCCCGCTAATACTCCCGCCTCGTTACCAACAAACGAGCGCGTTATCCGGTAACTTTTTGCCTGATTAGTTACTGGAAAATTAAGATATTGATGTGTTTAGAATAATTATTATCGTAGTTAAGCTAAGGTAATTACGTAATATAATTGGGTTGATATATCTGTATAACATGCTAAAGACCGATACAGTCCAATTGAAACTTGTAGTATATAGGGTTCAATATTGTAAATATATATTATAATACAATGTATTTTTACAGACATTTATGTACTTAGGAATTTCTGTTTACATATACCGTTTATCACGAGAGTTACTAAAACAATACATTTACAGTAACAATATATATACAGTTACTACCAGAAAGAGGATGGTATGTATCACCTCTTAAGAGTGCCTTGGGGATTAAAATAGGTGGTTCAGAGACCAGCGACCTCCGATAGGAGGGACCGTAAGCTTCATCCGCTTTTCAGTAGATTGCGTCAATAACAGGGGAGGTTGGACTCAAGGCAATGTAGCACCGATGACACCCTAAAATGATATTTTGAGTCTTATTATTCCGGGATAAGCAACACATGAAATAGTTACTGAATTCGAAAAGGATTTATAAATACAAAGAAAAATATTACTTCGCCTTCGATACATTTTACAGCCGAGTAGGTGTATTTTTAGGGAAGTTTGAAGAACAGTTAATCTTGTGTAATCCTTTAGGCTCTTAAGTATTTAATTAAGTCAAAGATATAAATTGTGTAGGTATTTTTCAGCTAATTAACTGAATTTTAAACAAGTAATATTACTGTAAATTTCGTAACAGGTATAATTAACCCCTTAGAGGCTCCGGAATCTTCGGAAAGCTGCCCAACTACAGATTGATATTATCACACCTTCCAAAATGTTGATAATGTTGATACTGGATTCTTCGCGATCTTTTCCTACACCGGACCGATTGATTGAATTTGTAATGAAATCTTATACTTTTATATATAAGTACCTACAGGACTCGAAGCCTGTCCCCGTTCGGTAAATTCACGTTCAAACCACTAGTCTGTAATGATAGGCAAAAGTAATTACAAATAAAAATTAACGTGTAAATACAAATTACTATTATTTTATATTACACGGTTTTATTATTTCTAAAAATTTTTCATATCTAGACATCCTGTATTCATTGTGTCAACTAACCTATAATCAGAAGTGACATTCACTTCATGCGTTAGTTGAAACTACTTTATAGTCATTTCTATGCTATAATCATAATTTCAGGACGTACAAGGGCTCGTCTTTGCTTGTTTAGTAAATACATTACGTTCTTTCAATAATTAGTATTATTTACTGCAATTAATTACTTGTGTTTGGGTTTTTAATGCCTAGTGAAATACATTATTCGTATAAAACAAACAATTGGGTTTGTAATTATAATAAATTGATTGATTGATTGAATCACAGCTAATGATAATAGCGTATAACGTAGGTCTCTCCAATAAGCTGGTCTATTACCACCGTATTGTCACTGACCATTGGAATCCTTCTATGCCGTGTTACGACATCAAGCCAGTCGAGTGAAGGTGATGGGCAACGGCACACGCTTACGCTGACGATCGTATCTGGCGAAGCATAGACAAATTGTAAAATTATAATTTAAATAGATTACAATTATGATTAATTAATTAAATATAATTATGGTGCAGATGGTCAGAATAACTTCACTAAGCGCTTACTCATTACGCTCTTCCCAAAACGCAGTATGAGATCTGGGAACTTGTCTCACTTCTCTCGCCCTGTACTTTTTATTGTATTTAGAAGTCTGCTTCGGTTGACAATCGATCGTCGATTGATATATTAAAAAGTTCATTAAGCTTTGACATGGTTAAACTAGTTTAGAGTACTAATAATAGAACATAACCTAAAAATTTGAGTACCATTAACCGAATGGTATCCTAGAGAACACACAGAATAATGTTAATTTTATAAATATTTTTTATTTTCACATTTGCCTGATTAGTTTCTAATTCTTCTTATTTTCCTCTTTACAAGTAAAACATAATTACGGCAAGAGTCACAAGATGAAAGAGAATAACACATCCTATTACATTATATTTTTGCGAACGTGAATATAATGACTGAGGAATTGATATGAAACGCCTTTTATGTATTTGTAAATGTTGTTAATAAGAATACGTCGGAAGAAAACACGTAACACGAAAAGGATCACGCACGTGAGTCTCTGTCTGCCTGTGTCTGTCCATCTGTCTGTTTGTCTGTACATCCGGATCATATTAGATCACAATGAAATGAGATTCTATCTTTCTAATTTTCGCAGAATTCAATTCTGCAACCAAACACAATGAAGCCCAGCTAGCATGGTTAATTTTAGTAACAATATAGTTACTGACTATTTAGGTAAAGCCGCGAGTATTCTCGGGATAAAGCAAATATATAGAGTGTTACCTGAAAAAATACATATGGTGCCTTTCGATTCTTTGATTAACAAATCGCACGTGCACTCAAGGTTGGTTTAAGGCTTTCATTTTTATAATTAAACTTAGGGTTAGGGATTCAAACCCGTTGTGGTAAACCTCAATATCGCACTTAAAACAAGATTGTGCCTTATAACGGTGCGTCTTCGTTTCTCGACATTACTCAGATCTCGCCAACTCTTGGTCCGTTATTACCTTATATTCGGCGGATAATTTATTGCAGCTTTATATTCTTTTGTCCGGAGTGTGATGAGGCCGAACAATTTTCCCACGCTATGATTTGTACGTTAATAGTGTTCCTTTCCTCTTGTTTATATAACAGGCCGTAAGCCGTACGCGTACAGTTTATGTGAGAGATGGTGTTAATTTTTGGTCCATATTTGTTTTAGCGGCATGTTATGAGGAAGGATTGTAACAATAATACTTTTTTTTATTTCGATAAATCTACTCGATGAAGTAATGTTATTTAGCCGTTTACGCTAGCTACGATCGCGCTTCTACAACCGTTCGTGTAATCTTTTTGACGTGTTTCAGTTGCTAATTGAAACGTCAGTTAATAAATTGGATATCTTGGTCGGCAACGCATTTATACGTTTCTCTTCCAGTAATAAAAAAATGTGTTTTATATATTTTTTTCTTGGTATACGTAAGTGCAAATGAATACATAAATATTTCAAAGTTTCGAAAATTCTTATAGCACCCAATTCTGCTTGACAACTGTTTTCCTCGATAACTATAATGAGCCACAGTTAAACTTGTTTCCCGGAGCACGGATGTCTTCAAGAAATTCACTTGTCGAACTGCCGACAGGCTTTCAGGCTTTGTGCAATTCAATATAATCTATACATATAATAAAATTCTTACTGATTGCTTTCTGTACCTCAACCATATATGAGAAAAAATTATTAGGGGCCTTTATTAACGCAATAGAACACAAAACAATAGTTGATAGAATTTTTGTATGTCTTTTAGTCTGCGCTTTTATACGCGCTAATCTCAGAAATGGCTTAACCGATTTCGTTATAGTTTACACTGATATATTACAGTAAGAAATTTAAAGTTCGTTTAATCTAAATTCGTCCATAAATTAAAAAGTTATAAATTAATTTAAAATAATGTAGGTACTATTTCTTAGCGGAATGCGTAGTTTTTCCATAGAGAAGCGAGGGCAGTTTGCTGGTACATTCATATATTCGTATAATATTCATTGGATACCATTTTGTTATGCTTGTATGTGACAAATGATTTTGCATTGTTTATATACCCCTTGCACATATATGTACAATGTGATAGTATTTATTGATTTCCTTATTAAAACCTAAACTCCCTCCTCGTTTCCAAACATTCCCTAAATTCAGTATTATACAAACGAATTTATTTTTGATCTCACAAAATTAATAAATACGTCGTTCCAATTTTAAATTCGTGATACAATTATGCTTGAAGGTCGGCTTGCTGACCCCGCATAGGACATCTTTATTTGTATTTATGAACTTGGTCCTTTGGTGACCTTTGCAGTGGCTTATGTACAGCCGTATTCAGTGCAAAGGCAGAAAATCTTTGCAATTAAATGAGTGTCTGCAAAAACATGAAGCTTGAGGCCGTCTCGAACTTCGATCATATTCGCACTGTCATTTAACACCGAATCAATACACGTCATCAAACTTTTTGATTCGATATTGTTTTAGTATCTTTAGTATGAAATAGGATAATCTTGTCAGCAACCAATCTACATGTGATATGGTAGTCAACCATTGCTATACTATAACAGTAACCATGATGTATTAAGTTATAATACATCAAGAATTATTTTCAAGCTCCTTCTGTTTAACGTGTTTGCTCACACACTATCATATTTTGTTACCGCCGGAGAATATTATTGGTGCCATTATTACGCACATATTTCCAGAAATAGACGTAATAACGTGAAGGATAACAACCTTAGTTTTTCGTTATTGGGTTATTTTGTTAGCTCACATAACGTAACTACGTAACTTTTTTTTGTGTATCCAATGTGACTGAAAGTGTGATTGATAATTTGCATATTCAGTTTTGAAAGGTCTTAACTACTGGAAGTGCTTATTTCTACTGTCTTCTTCGTAATTCGAAAACTTAAAAAATTTGAAATATATCTGCGTAATATTTTAAAAATTGTCATAGAAATCCAACTCGCTTCGTAGTCTCGTATATTTCTTGTCTCTGTCTACCTTTTCCCTTTTTGTACATAGTCCTTGAACGGTTGGTCTTGATAATATGTCTCAGTGTTTTATTTTCTCTGACTCGAGTGAACCTCCACCAAGTCTACGTGCCTTTGTATTTGAAAACGTGAAATTCTGTGGTTGCTTGGAAGAAATAATATCTAATGATAAGTTTACATAGGATCTTAACCGTACCTTCTAGTATACAAGTAATTAAAGAAAGAAATAAATAATCCTTAAATTTCATATCAATTACTTGTAAAATCAAGAATTTTTCTGCTTAATTATGAGTAATATACTCATATTACCTAATATTTTTTTGCGTAGCGAAAACCTCTTATTAATGATATTGTAACATAACATGTATTTAACGAGACACATGTGGTATGCGGTGGAGCTACTTTTAGGAGTATAAGAGAATCGATTCATCCTTGAGTCCAAGCCAATCTCCCCTACTAGTAGTGCACCCTGTTGAACAACTGACGAGGCTCTGGCTCCAGGTCCTTCCTGTTGGAGGACGCGGAATCTGTACTCCTCAGTTTAATCCTGACTTTACTTGCATGATGTTAGGATATTTTCTCTACTGGCTACTTAACACCTTAAAATCGACGGTGAAATGTTCCATGCGTATGTCGGTTGCAGTGTCAGAGAGCAAGTCATATCGAGAGTCCCGCGCTTTACGCGTTACAGATGTCATTGGGCGACAGTTACCACTTACCATCAGATGGCTCGTCTGCTCGTTAATAGACTTATATTTACATTTAAAAAAATGTAACATGATTATTATAACGAGTAACACATTATATAGTATCTATTGAAATTATTTGAGCTTAATAGTCGATGAATTTCAGTTCTTATTTCAAATGTATTTTGTCCGCATCTCTTACAAGTCTTTAATAAATCATCATTCCTACCATCACAAATTAAATAGATAAGTAGTGAACAGCTCAAAACTTTCCCTTAACGTCTTTACGCTCCACAGACGCGCCCGCATGTCTAAAAACCTGGCCGTTATCTGTTCAACGCCGCAATCCTTCGGATGAGATTATAAGTGAATTTAGCTAAATTACACGAGTGTTATTTAGACTGAAGCGCGATAATTCTGTTTGCTGAAACCGAGACACGCATTATTCATTCAAATCAAGTTAGGCGAGGACGTGTGTCTCGTTTCTCGGCTTGAAACGACTCAGCGTTATTTTAATTTTCACGGACACATTAATATCATAAAGCGGGTTCGCGAATGTGCGTGTAATAATGTACGTTTTCTACTCTAGGGGATTAAGGAATATTACTTTTAATTTGCACCCTTAACCTCGCGTGCTGTCGCTTTATTATACGTCATTGTAATGTACGTTGATGATGTGTTATTAGCGTGTGATTGTCGAAACGTATTCAAATTTCTCGCTGAGCCGTTTTTGTCATTCAGCTGCTTATTAACGCTTTGCAAAAGCTTTGAGAAGTCTACATAAGGTGTTTGCACCCGTGACGAACAGCAAAGTTTTCGATGTAAATTTATATAAATATTACAAGCGAAATGCATTTTTTTAACACTGAATGATTACTTTCTTTATACGCTGTACACTGTACGCCCTGCCTGGAATTATTTTATCTTAATCTGTAACTTGGATGCAAAGCAGTGGGTAGTTTGTGTTGATTGAATCGCGAAATTCTTGTACGAATAGGTACCTATAAAAATACGACGCAAATACTTATATTTTGTGTAATTCATACTTGAAGGTATTAACAACTCGTATTGAAATTATGTACTTACTACTATAAACATATCCATAGCGGGTGACTGGTTTCTCAACCTACCTCAAAACTACTATAAAAAGACGAAAAATGTATTATTAGAATACTTATAATTTATTCTTCGACTAAATGTATATCACTCTAAAACTGTCGATTACTGGTACCAGCAGACTATGGTAGGTATTTCAAAAGGTACATTAGACGTCCGACTTGCCTTTTGTCATGTGAACGAATAATTAATACAGAGGTGTCATCCCGGTCAAATGGATAACACCGTTGAGGGCACCTCCGCTGACCGGTGACTCGTCAAATTAAATGAAACGGAAAACTGAATAAAAGGTAAAATGGAAGCAAAAACGCACTCGAAACCCTTGGCTAGGAGGAATTGTTCAGTTATTTTCCTTTAATTTCTTGATCTTCTATACAAAAGATAACCTGGGAGAGTTTTAGATATTGTTAATAAACATTGGATACTTTTTTTTAAGAAATATTAGCTATTTTATATGAGTAGCAGTATTTTGAATGAAAACTTATGATGTATTAAGCCGTATCGAATGGCTTGTCTTAAACCTTTTGACATTTGGGATGGGCAATAGACTCTCGAATTCAGAACAGTACGCTCCAGGTGTCTTCGATTATAAAAAGAAAACCGTACCCTGCAATGGAGCAATTTCAGGATGCAAATTGATAAAGGATACATTTTCTTATACCGCTCCCCACAAACCATACTACGTTACGCAGACTATGCCAACGTTGGAGACTAGATTATATATATATATATATATGCATATATATGTTACTTTTCCGTCCAATAAATCAGGTTAAACTGTAAAAAACGCTCAGATCAACAGTAAGAAACCTTAAAAATCTTGAGCTTTCATGAAAATTATATATAATTCGAATTGAAAATATAAAACTAAGACACATAAAAAGGAAAGAAGATTACAAGGAAACACGTGTATTTCAAGTCAAATAGGGACCCGTTTCCATACCCCTTATCACGAGCAGGCTACAGTTATCTTGACAAATGTTGACACTGTTTCTCTAACTGAGCCTACTTGGAGTCGAAGAATTATTGTAGCATGGCTTCTACTGCTGTAATTTCCATTGGAAACTATAATGGATTCCGATTTATCTAGTACTAAAAATCCTTGTTGATTCCTCATTTAACACTTGATTTTGAAATGTAAAGCACTCTTATTCATGAGTCTACACACGAATCCGCGTTTTGGAGGTCGATGAGCTCTGTACTTCCAAGTTATTGTATAATCTCAATACTCGTGCAAAGTTATAATATTTATAGTATTTGTAATTATTTGCTTTATAGTTAAAAGTATTTGCTTTGATTGCTAAAATCAAATATTTTAACGGTCTAATTGTATCGTGCTTAGTACTCGAATAGAGCTTGGGCTGTCAACAGCCAATTGTACAGCACGGCTTCTCTCGTCGTCATTGAAAAGATTTGGGGGTAGCTGTGTCACACTAAATTGCATCAGAGCTGATTGGTAGAAGGGTTCCTATGTCGCCCGCAATACGACTTGGTTATATGTTTAACAATTACAGCAATTACCAGATGGTTCAACGAGGTGGAAACATGAACTATGCGTACAAGAACTTTTATCAAAAGCGATCAACCATCCAACAATCAACAATACAACAACAACAGCAATCCACTACCAACCGCGCCTATAGTTACTTAACTCAATTGATGGCTGTATTTGATACAAGTCGTCAGCCTGTAATATCTATAGCAAGTACATAACTGTCACATGTAACATTGTTATGTACTCGTATTTGAGTAAACAATAGCATATTATATAACAGGAACACTTCTCGATTTGATATGACGCGTTATAAAGTTTATTGTAACTAATGGTCGAGTTGTCTGTCATTAAATGATTGATTGATTGAGGAATTGAATAATTAACTACTGAACACAGTTATCAAAGTTTCGGCTAGCACGCTAGTTCCTATTACAGTTATATTACTTTAGGGCATTGATAAACTCAGATACGATCTCGCCCCTCGAGCGACCCGCGTGTAGCATGGGCGGAGAAGCAAATGTATGAAGTTGCATGTAATGTATTTACGAATATCAGAAGCGGATTTGCAGGGTGAATTGCGCAGTAGCCGCGACCCGGTAACTCAGTTGGTTGTGATCAAATCGTGCGAAAAGATATGCGTTTCTCTCGTCTCATTCGAACAGGGACTAGCTGTTGAAGGGACTTTTAACTAGCGCCTCCACTCCAAAGGACAATGTAAGCCGAGGCAAACAAATGTTCTACTGGATATTCATCCTCCAAAATATATTGTAAATATCAATAAACCATATTTTAGTTATGTTTTTTCTATCGGGACCAATTGTTAATTTAAAAATTCAAGGACTCGCATAAAACTCATAAAAAGTTTCATCAAAATCGGTCCAGCCGTTTAAGAGGAGTACAGTAACATTCACGAGTACGGATGAATTTTTCACCATATTTATATTATAAAAATTGTACAGTATGCGATACACTAGAATGATAATATCGGAGAGTAAACACAGTAATGGTTTCTATGTTTACAATGCAATGAATACTGTGATATATTACCGCATGCATTAACATTAACACAAACGCTTCATAAAGCTAGTGGAACACGCCTTAGATAATGCTGTCACGTGATTGATAGATTGAATTGAATAATTTACACCTAATTAGCAGGGTTAATGTCCTGGATGGAGAGTGAATCGATTTGGTAATTAATTGTTCTCTGTAGCGAAAAAGGATTAAATTGAATTTGTTACAGGTATATACTCCAATTAAATATTAATACGAAAATTAATTAGATAACAAACACTTATATTCGACTCGTACCTGGTATCGAATAACCATCTCTACTTATGTTTATAAAAACAGTCAGCATAAAGATTAATTTTTGAGTATTTTTAATCAATGTTTTCATTGTGTAATAATAACAATTAATTAAAAATAGTACTGTAGTTCCATTTTAAGTTTTATCTATAGCTTTTGTTTTTACAGAAGAAATATCCGGCGATACTTAAAGATTGCAACCTGGGAGGCAGCGCACAGCGTTGATTTATACCGTTCTGTAACACATTTCCATCTTATTTATTAGACAAGCATATTATTATTGGCCATAGTCTTTACATAGAGTTAACCTCATATAAATCTTATTTATTAGGCAAACAGGTTACTGTTGACCATGGCTTATAGGCAAGTCGATCATATGCACATGTAATTTATTATGTAGGTAGTTTTCGGTTGTTAATGTTTTAAACACAAAGTGAACCGCATATCTAACTCGAATTGAAAATTCATTTAGGTAGTCTAAGTTCCGATAAATTCTGTACATCAAATATGGGCAACAAGGTGAATGATTAATCGAGATGAACCGTCAAGGTTTTCAGTGAACTTTAGTCGTTAAATGAAGGACTAGTTTTCACCTTTAGTACCTATCAGGTTATTTTTCATTCTGAATAGTGCTTTTGAACGGCGAAATCAAAAGTTATGCTGTATGTATCCTATTAAGTTTACGTAATTTAATTCAAAATTGTGTTGTCTCTTCTATTCTAGTTCTAGTTATATTAATCGAATTGGCAATTAAATTCAAGATGTTTGATACTCAGGCGGAGTAGAAATGCATAAAATATGTTTGACCATAATTATCATCATCATTATGTCTCGAGTCTCCTCTCACAATGAAAGGTTTTATAGTAGTAGTCCACCACAATGGCCAAGTGCGAGTTGGTAGATTTCACACACCTTTAGGAACATTATGGACAATCCCCAGGTATGCAGATTTCCTCACGCTGTTTTCCTGCACAAAAGCAAGTGATATGTGATATTTGATGATGATGATTTGTGATACGCAAATAATTTGAAAAATTTTTGATACGTGCTGGTTTCTAACTCGAATCTCCCATTCGGGAGACCGTTGTTCAAACCAATAGGCTGCTCAGCGTAATAATAATATACAAAATAAAAGTGTACTGGAGCCGAATATGTTTTTTCTTATATTGCGGCCGAAATAGGATTTATTACTTTTTGATTGTATTATAGAGATTTAAATGCGTATATTAGTTATATACATCATGAGGCCGTATCGATAATACAGGATAATTTAAATCGAGAAAATGAATCTGTAATGGAAGGGCTGTCAACAGGGTAGTAAGTAAATAAAGACTAGACTGCTCTTATGCAACTATTGTAATAAATTAATAGTGCTATTACAAAGAATTGGCTAGGTGTGCAAGGGTATAAACGTTTTTTACTTTGTAAACATTGGTAAGGACATCGTGGCACGTTGCCTGTGAAGTACTACAGCTTTAATGGTCCATATTTACGTTTAAAAGGCTTATGTTTCGTGAAGAATCACATTGGTATCCGTGACGTTTGCCTATCAAACGTTTTAATACAGTCCTCAGAAGTAAAACCAATGTTATGTAAGGTAAGATCCATAGATTACATTACATTGGCAACATGACACGCAACGTATTGTATGCTTGTTCGCTGCTTCAATATTTAAAAAAAATAAACATATTCTTAGTAATTTATCCAGCAATGTAAGAAACACAGTTCACTGAAAAGGTTTGTCGCTAAATCTTGCCCCGTATCTAGCACGAGGGTACACGGCCAATCTGCGCAGCGAGGCCCCGCTATGAATAATTTGGTACCGTCGTGTCGTCCGTGCCAGCCAGCGACGGCTCGGCCCCGACGATACGCCTCTAACTATAAATTTAGAAGGCCTAGACTGAACTACCCCCGGGGATGAGTGGTGCGAGACATGCAAATCCGAGACGTCGTCTACATTCTCTCAAGAGCTCTGTTTAAATTAAACGTTTCGTAACCATACTGGGTTCGAACCCTGGCGACGGTAGACGTGGGTGAATGAAATTTATACAAATGACGTGCGATTCATGTGTGTTAATTGTATGTACATACTGTATTGTTAGTAATATCGAAGCTCGATGTATCAAGATCAAGTTATTTCGCAACAATTAGAATTGACCCCACGTTGAATCCCTACTGAAATCGCGTTAGGCCCGCGTCATTTCCGCCTCGCTCATTTAAGAGTAGGCGATCATTAAAACCGTTGGATCTGAAGGATCAAAAACTCTTGTTGTACATGGTACTGGAAACTGATAATGTATTTTGATTCGCCTGCAATTTTTTCACGCAATCACAACACAGAATACACAATTAGTTAAAAAAATCGCCTTTCAGTTTTGTTTTCCTTTGAAAAATTTATATTTCCTTCATGGATACATTTATAGATCAGTTAATTTTTTTATATTAAATTTCTTGTGAAGATAAGTAGATACTTTAACAAAATACAAATAATTGTACAGTTACCACATTATCCTGTTCAGCTAAACATTAAATATGTTTAAATTAAGGGGCAAAAAATATATAGCTCCTCGTACATCTCTTGCTATAAGGCAGGTACCACCAATGGTCGCCAGCATAAGGGTCTGCGCACACGGCACCATCATGAATACAATTACACGCCTCAACCGTTGAAGGATTAAATTCTCTGGTCCAATGAATCTCATTCCATTTCACAGGCTGAAATTATCACCCTGGAATTATTCTCGTTATAATCTATTATGATCATGTTTCACATATATTTGCCAATCAAACTCGTGCTTGCCTATAAACATGAATTTCAGTTTTACTTTGTCAAATTCCGCGGGAATAGATCCATTTTTCAGGATGAATTATTGATATTATATATATATATATTATGATGATTATTATCCAATACATAAGTTCTGTCTGGTTAGTTACCACCCTCCTGCTTGAGTTAGCCACCAACCAACTTGACGTGTTCAGGCTGGGGAAGTCACTAATAAGTATATACCGCAACATTCAACAAAAGCAATTGTTCGTTCATAACAATTATAAATTTACAAAAGGTAATAATGTGCAAGGGAACTACTTATTTCATTTGAAAATCTTTTCCAGTAGATGAAGCAAGAAAGCAAGAGAAAACATTAAGACAAAAGAGCAAGGTTTAGCGTTTACAGATACCTACACAATAATAAAAAACAAATACATACTAATATACATATATCTAAAATAAATAAATACACTAGCCTACAATAATATATAAATGTCGTACAACAATAAATAATACAAAATAAAAAATATCTATAAGAGTTCTTTCACTGATTTCATGAACGTACATACAGATTTGTGTACACGTATGTTTGGTGGTAGAGAGTTCCAAAATTTTTGACTGCCTGTACAATAAACTAGTTGGAATAGCCACAAGTTTCATGGGTCGGGCAGTTAAGTAGAGTGGTTAAGTAGACTGATGTGGGATTTACAAGGGATAAATGAAGGACGGCTCTAGGAATAGCGATAACGCAGAAATTCGAATAAAACAGGATTTTATATAGAAGATAACATACTGTGTTCCTACGCCATCGGATTGGGAGCCACTTGAGCTTATTGCAAAAGGGAGACATATAATCAAATATGTTAAGACCGAAAATAAAACAGATATAAAAGTTTTGCAACCGCTCAAGCTTTTACAAGTCCCTCAGTAGCATCTAAATAGCAAGTGCAAGTACCAATAGTATCGTAGTAAAGAATAGGAAATATAAAGTGTATGGGTTAAGGAAATTTTTGTTTCTAAAGGTAGGAAATATTAGAGGCACCTAAGCTGGTGGAAAGTGAAATTAGTTTTACTGCTGACTTTGTTAACATGGTCAACCCAACTTAAGTAATACTTCAAAGTGACACTTAGGGTTTCCTCACCCTCAGGCAACTATAAAAGGTGCAATCGATGATCTGTTTACGAAAGAAATGCCATATCTGCTACCAAATCCTAATGTAATTGTTTGTGATTTATTAGTTTGCTACTTAGCTAAGCTAAACTAAGCAGACTTTGCAAACCCACTAACATCTATATTAATGCGTGCAATAGCAGATTCAAAATCTTTAAAATGGAAATGCTGATAGATTTACAGATCGTGTGCCGGGAGATTGAAGCTTAAGGAAATTACATTAGTAACTGAGTTAATATAAATAAAAAAACAAAAGAGGTACGAGAACGCCACCCTAAGGAACTACCGCCTTAACAGCACACTCGTTTCAACGTATGCATTGTGAACGACCCCTGATCTAGGAATTGAACCATCTAATGGCGGACATAGAAATATGAAGGGATAGAGAATAGCAAGCAGGATGACAATGTCGGCAACATTTAATGCACTACTAAAGTCAAGCGGGCGTTTATAGTACAGGATTCATTTAGAATAGCTTATCGAACGTCTACAGTGATTCTCATCTGTTCAGACACGGTACTGTGAACAGGACTAAGCCCGACTGATAAGGACTGAGATTATAAAGTGCATAAATTTTGTAATTGCTTACGAATCACGTCCAGCACTACTTTGAAAGTAATAAAATGGAACGGAAATTGGACAAAAATAATGAAGCGGAATTGCTGATCTTAGGTAATAAGAATAAATGAGAATAAAAGTTATCTGAAAGAACTAAACTAGAAAAAAATTAATCGAAAATACTAATAAACATTTTAGAGCGCAAATTATTGCTGTAAGAAGCACTAGATGAGAGAGAATGTACACATGCTATACAGCTTTATAAGCATCACCTTTTAAGACTGGAAGAAAGTAAAATGAGTAACATGCAGGCATAGGAAGATTTTATATTAGTTGCAACATTTTCATTGTTAAACAACGATCAGCAGTGCATGGATGAAGTGAGAAATATTTACTTGGAGCATTCAAAACGAAACTCAAACTATTCTTGCACCGAATTCGATTTTGGCATTGGATAATCCCAATGCCTACAAATTTAAGAAATTTCTGTACATCTGAAGAGGTTTGGTTGTGGATTTCGTTAACCATAACTTTATCTGCAATTCAGCGGAGTGCACCACGAGCAGAAATGGCTAGCTTAAGCTTCAAAATTGAGGTTGAGGACTCTTCTTGAAAAATATGCGTCTAAAGTTTCATCATCATTAAAGTCATTATATATTATTCCAAAACTCAATGCTAATTACGTCACTACTCCGAAAATTTCAATCCTGTATAACTCCTTGGTTTGTTTAAATTTCTTTTTGTTCTATCGATTATAAATTCATGTATCATTTAAAGAGGAATTAATGTATTGAAATCCTTTTTTTTTGTGAAAAAAAAATTAAATCAAAATGTTATTGAATAATTTATTTATAGTAGTAAAAACTGTTGAAATAAATGAAATATGAAAATAAAACCTGGCTGGCATGGAAATTGCTCACTGAGCGATGAGACTGTCTTTTGGCAACCACTGCAACGTATGCATGTGTATATATATCTGTGTATGTGTGTGTGTTGGATTAAAATATATTTATGTTTATATCCTGTTAAGGTCAAAGGTGAATAGGCTTTTTCTAATCTATTGCGTACCATCTAAGGCTACGTTGCCACTTACATACAGGTAGGTGTGTAGTCAACCATTGATTTATAACACGTAATATATATATATATATATATATATATTACCTTCAATGAAGAATACTTGTATACACAGAATCTTATGCTCTTCAGCTGAACGTTTTTTTCCTCGCGGCAATAACCTAGAACATATGTAATTATTTAAACCAATAAATGACCACCTTGAATAACTATAAATCCAATAACCAATTAGATCAATATATTTAGATTACATGTATCTAAACCAATTCCTATTTATTCCCACAGGATTATCACACAAACTGCAGTTAATCTCATAAAGGAATATTCGGGGCTGAATCCAATTAACCATGTGCTACGAATCCGTACTCCCAAATGTCTATAAATTCACGATCTGATAGTGTTAATGGATTCCAGACAAAGGGATAGTTGAATATAAAAAACGGTTTTAAAACAATTAAATTTCTTTTAATAAATAATCTTGGAACATAATTTATGTATTACTGTTTAATGTCAGTGATGACATAAAACATTATCAGCTTTATTGTTTTCACCGTAACATTGTAATGTTAAAAGTAGAAGACAAAGAATTTAGAAGATTGTATTAAAATATTCTTGGTGATTACAATAAAATAACTGGCAGTAGCAAAAAGAGGTAAAGTCAAGAGTAAAATAGTAGTATCGATATATGGAGTCTCCGGCGTTCAGCGCGCGGACTCCTCGGTGCCTAGAGCGTGCGTTTGAGCGCACGACACGTTCAGAATCTCCGGCGTTCAGCGCGCGAAGATCTCATAGTCGAGAATGAGAAACATCCATAGAATATCGTTGCGAGACTTCCCGAGACTGTAGCTGATTCAGAAATTTAAAGAAACTGCCCATTCTGGTCATACAGTTCGCCCTTTATGTCAATGATTTTTCTAGAATCGTTCATTTTCGTGTTTTTTTATAGTTATTGCTCTATTGAATTTGTTTTATCTCAGTAGTCGAAAAACGAGCTGACAATTACCTGATGGTAAGTGGATATCGTCGACCATGGACATTAGTAACACCAAGGGCATCATTGACACGTTGCCGACCCAAAAGGAACGGGAACCCGCATTAGTACTGGCTCTTCAACACTGCGACCGGACCACGCATACACATTTGAAGGTCGATTTTAGGAGGAGCACAGTAGTTACCCAATAGGACACAATACCCATATGTAAGATAAAAGGTTTTATGGCTAAAAATTACACATACTTCGATCGCTATTTCAGTTTAACTTTGTACTTTTTGTAAATTCTCTTACTTCGTCCCTCGTTAATAAAATAAACGTTGAACACACTTGAAAGAGTTTTTTAATAATGCTTATAGACTGTATTCTACTTACTACAATGTCATTATTCACAAACGATGAACCATGCGGCAATAAAATTGGAGTTTCAGTTCTTTTAATTACCGTTCCAACAATTGTCGTATGAATCTTCACCGTTGTTCCAATTGCGGTCCAATTGCCTAACACATTCTTATCCAATTAGGGAATGAGTTCGGGGGCCGGAAAATATCTCGACGTCAATAGCAGAAACATACAACACATGCGGTCTCAATCTAATTAGAAGGCAGTAACTGTATGCGCTATTACCGTTACCATTTCGGAGAAATTCGCAGGAGAGTGCGAGAATCTCAGCGGAAAGAGCAAACGATGTTTCTCCCTCATTTACCGCAGTACTAATTCCACAGACTAAACTCTTTCTTCAGTCGGTTAATGGAGGCATCTGAGCAGTTCCATCGTATTGAACGCGCGAGCTGAAATGCGATCCTGAACCTTTGACACCGTTCATTAAAGAGCGTTGAGGGCTTACACTCTTAAATTTTAAACAGATCCCGCACCATCATTGTTTATTAAGTATGATAACCTTATTAAAATTCCGCAATTCACTTCACAATCATAGTTTTTTTTTTTTTGTTATATTATCTTATATTTGTAATTTAGTGACGCAAAGTCTAAACATTGAGTAGAACACATATCCAAAGGCATCGCGCGACTTAGTCAAAGTTGGTGCCACGCACCAGTTGTCGGGCTCAACTTTTGATTAGTTTTAACCGCGCTGGTGTCATGTCGTACCATCGGAAACAAAAAAAAAAGAAATGGTCAGTCCTAAAAACTGTACAAGGATTTATCATTTAACCCATTCTTTAATGACGTCATCTTGCGTACGAAGGAAATGATACGATCCTTTTTCAGTATTCTCATGTGGTTAAGTGAAGAAGTGATTATTGTTCGTCATATGTCCATCACCTTAAATTAGCCAATTTGTTACTAATTTGGTTTTAGCAAAAAATAACCTGTATCGATCCGTTTAAACAATACTGAAATGTTATCTCGGAAAGTAAAAATACTCGTATATCAAAGGAAAATAAAATTGACAAAATATATATAAAAAAATAATGTTACAGACGTTAAATAACAAAATTATAGCCCAATAACAGAACTGTGGTCTAGAAGTTGTAGGTTTTATTACGATATCAAAGGACGGAAAACCGTAAGTTGTTACACTGTGCTAATTCAGTGTGGATAGGTACGCAATTTTTCGCCTGTTACA